>OW388304.1:51194377-51421877 GCA_936450465.1 Gibbula magus | reverse complement strand
GATTCGTAAGTAGAAACTTTTGAGATTGTGACTCAAGTGAAAGGTTTGAGAAATTCTTTATGACAATTTGGACATAATTGTGATGTTCTGTAGGTTGACAACATTTGATTGATATGTTATTGACTGTTGATATGGTAACAGATATGGTAACAGATATGGTAACAGATATGGGGATCGGTGGAAAATTGGATTGTTCATCGAATAAACCTAACCATGGACGTGACAAGAACATCAGCTTACATTTGTGACATAATCGAGTCATTTAGAAGTTTTGATGATGTCATTAATGAATTGTCATGTCTGTATGTCAATGACATATTAACTTTATATTAATTAAATTAAATATTGATTCTATACTTAACGGTTTTCTTTCATCTTACGAATTCGTCTTGGCATTCTGTTTAGTTTTAAGTTTTTTTCTAATTCATTTGCGATACATAACTTACTCGCGAACAAGTTTTGTATGAGGTATTTTGTCTTTGTATTTCTAAATAGTAAATACGATCATACAGTATCACCATTGTGAAATTTAGCAGATTCGATCTGTCAAATGTTCCCTTGTTAGCGAAGCGACTTTATCCAATAGGCTTAAAAGGAGGGTTCTATCGGGGTATTTTTTGTGGAAACGAAATTCGAGATGATATTCTCGTTTAAACATATATGCTATTAATACATGATTAAAACACAGTCAACTTGAAATATATTAATGACTTTGATATTTTGATGACTTTATATTTCACAATATGAGAAAGACAAAAACACATTTGTTGAAAAATAAAAACATTGAGAACTGAAGCCATTCATCGGCGCTGCGAGTGGGGAAAACTTCGCTACGGACTAACAGCATATTGTTTATCAGTTTTATTATATGTTATGTGTTACTAAATTATGTGAATTTTCTATCATTGTATATGATTTATTTTTTAAAGAGTGTAAAATTTGGTTAAATATAGCATGTTTTCATTTCACGTAATGCCTGGTATCCAATATGGCGGACACTTCAGCTAGATTCAGCAGTGATTGAACTTTCCCTTTAAAAGGGCAGCAATGAAAGCAATTTTTCAGCGCACGAGCAATGGACTGTAGCGGCTGGCAGTCGCATCGCATCGCATCGTAGAGAAACTATGTATATTTATCTCATGCTTAAAAGATCCCCACATCCGGGCAGTTCAGAAGAAGTTAAATATGTGGAAAATGCTACTTCTTGGGATAATGGGTATGACTATTTATTATTCATCTTCTAAGAAGAAAAAGAGGATTAAGGAAGAGTAAACTTGAGAGTAAAGTGCAAGAATAGGAAATTTAATTACATAATGAGGAAAATATAATTGATAAAGAAAATAATAAAATAAAGGCTTCGTCCTAGGGAGATATATAGGAGACCTAACTAGACTCGGCCGGTATTGTGGATTACACTGAAACATATCAGGTCCCAGGTCTTTTGTTAATGATTGATTTTGAGAAAGCCTTTGTTTCGATGGATATGAATTTTATTATAAATGTACTTTCATTCTTCAGTGTTGGCCCCAGTTCCCAAAAATGGATTTCTGTTATTTTAAATCTTGTATTCTTGTTGATGGATTTGGAATCTCAATTTTCAAAATAACAAGAGGTTTTGTGTGTGTATTTTGTGTGTAGAAACTTGATTAAGGGTATTGAAATTGGAAACATTGAACGTCTTTTGTCACAGGTTGGAGATTACAATGTATACTCTAAGCAACGTTTCAACGTTTTATATGTTTTTCAATATTTTCTGACTAATATGGATAGGATAAAAAAATATGTCTAGACTCAAGCTTTGCAAGGATTATAATCTTGATTAGCCACAATCACAATTTTCTGTGTTGGGTATTAAGTTTGATGTTGATTTATAGTCAATGGAAGGCATTGACTACACGTATTTTGATAAATTGGAGAAATTTGATAGAGAGATGAATATATGGGAAGCACGACTACTAACACCTATGGGTAGAATTGCGGCGTTGAAGTCCTTCCTGCGTTCAGAATTAAGGCATATATTTTCATCAATACCAAGCCCACCTGGTGATGTTATATATTCAGGCATATCAGAAGAGATGTTTTAATTTTGTTTGGTAGGGCAGGAAAGATGAAATTAATAGAAATGTTATTTCTTCTACTTCGAAGAATGGAGGAATCAGTGCTCCAGTAGTGAAAAATATTATTCAAGCTCAAGACATTACATGGTTTAAAAGATTGTTAGTTCTATATGGAGTAAATAGGCCACTTGTATCCATACATCCAGAGACTATTGCTTGCCGATGGTATGTATATTGGCAAATGTATGATGCCTACTACTTCAAATCGCTTCTGGCAGGATGCTGTTGAGGCATTAGCAGATTATTTAACAACATGCTTCCATGATGTAAATTGTTACTCTAACGTTTTAAATCGATCTCATTGGTACACTAATAATATCACAGTAAAACAGTATTTTACAAAACAAATGAAAGAAAGGGGCATAACATATTTGAGAAACATTATGAATGACGATGGCAAGAGCCTGTCTTTAGAAGAATTAAATAGCAAACATATTATCTGTCTAAATTTTCTTACACAACTTCACTTCAAATCAGTTGAAAAACATATGATCTTTCTATCTCATTATTAGACAATAGTAAACATTTTTATAAACAATAATGCCAATTTAATTTTATAAAATGTAACGGCTTACTAAAATTGGAAGAAATATGTGAAGTACCTATCATATAATATTTTTAAATAAAAAACTCGATAGCTATTTTAGGTAAACATGATGTGTCCATGTCTCTTCAATAGAGATACCAGTAAACACATGTACACTCTCTGTGCTCATGTTCTTCGCGTTTTATTTCTATTATCGTGATAGAATATGCTCGTCTATCTGTAGATGCATTGAACAATGCTGATAATATGTTGCTGCTTCCAGTCGCCTCACTGATGACCGAACCGGTATGGTGCGTTGTTGGTGCTGATTGTCCAGGAGGGCAGGACGACTGCGGACCAACAGAGAAATGTGACTCGACAACCACTAAGTGTGTTGCTAGAAGTACGTAGATACACTGCAAAATGCAAACACAATACATTACTTTATTGATACTCTTTAGAAGTATTAGTTATGCGTAACAACAATTATATTAGTATTGCGTCAATTTATAAGGTTATCATAAGCCGCTGTGTTATTTCGTATTAGAAAGTCGTTTATGGAAAAGGTAACTTTTTTCCACTGTTGAATATTTAGTTATCATTGTCACTGATTACGTATCTAAATGTATACCAATGAGTGTATCTGACTCAGAATTAGTATTGATATATATTTCTGTTCTATAATTCAAAAGAACACAAAGAGTGCATTTCGATGGTTTGATGTTATTTAATTAGGCAATTTGCACCGTAAACATCCCCTGACCCACTGTTTAAATAAATATTAGCTCATTAATACATTTTATCTAGTAAAAATGTAACCCGAATGGACTTACCAAATTCCCTCTTGTCTTAGAACGAATGTATTATGCATATGTCCTTTCATTCAGCCGACTGTGTAGCAGCAACTGACTGCAGCAATCAAGGAACATGTGAAACTGATCACTCTTGTAATTGTTCGTCTGGATTTATTGGGAATGACTGCTCAAAGGGTACGTCACATTTACGTCGTATCATCGTATCACTATACTCACTCTGCAAATTATTATGTTTACATTATATTCACAAAGTATCTTATATCATTCATGATTGTATACAATTATCATGTACATTTACTTTCTCCTTCTATCATACTCTCCGCCTTAAAAAAAGTTTAATTACACGAATAGAAGTGTAGCTTTAAGGACAGTTGTGTCTTACAACACTTCTGGCTTTGTGAATTTGTATCTTAAGTAAGTGCTGAGATGTTTCCTATATATACGAAAATAAATACTATTATTACCAGTTTCATAGATACATGATTGATGTTGGTTTGAGGATATTTGTTATTTCTCTTGAACAAATTGAAGGGGTGCGTTCAAAAAGGGCACATGTGCCATGTTATATGCGTAGAGCATGTGCTCTTCTTGAATGCACCCTTCAATTTATCTTTAATTAAAACACGTAATCTAGACCTGTGTATTGGTGATTTGTTATTATAAGCATACTGGCGTTTCAAGCCAAAGACCTTGGCTTGTATTATGTTGCATACACCTAGCGTTTTTGAACAAGGCCGTTAACACTTCATCCACATTGCACTCATTCCATTCAGCTGTTCTGATGGGTACCTGAACAGCATAGTAGAGACATATCGAAAGTACATTATAATTATTATTTCTCACTAGTTGAATATATCATTGTATATATTTAAGAAAAAAGTTCGCTGTACCCCAATGTGTTTTGTAATAAAGTATAGTTTTGCCCTGAACTATTATAGTTAAAGCACGAGGACGTTAGTCCGAGTGCTTTGACGTAATAATCCAACGGGCGGCTATTCCACGTGTAAAACCCACCCACTAAGATAGACTCAGATCACCCAACTAACATTCCAAAAAGAAATGTGGGTAGAGCTTGATCAAGTCTAAGCATGGTAGCCGAACGTAATTTGTCTTATTCAAATGTTTGCTGCTATCATAATGTTCATTTTCCCACCGCTAATGTTGACCGACTGCAGAAGTTGCAAACCATGGAAAGGAGTACACGCTTTATTTGTTGCGATATAAGAGGCTGAGGCGAATCGACGTTACGTCACCATGGGCACACTTGATAACGAGGGGGAGGCGTGGAACAGCAGTGACGTCATTCAATTGTAACGCCATCAAAAAACTATACCTTTATTTTGTTCGATTGTTCTAACCGCTAGGCATCTTATAATATGTAATAACGCGGGCTGCCGATGAGCATGAGCGTCATATCAACCAAATAAATATGATAAGTATGATATTAAATTATTAAATCTATACGTCAAATTAATGCAATAGTGTTAGCGATATTTATGTATGTACTTGAATGTACATGGACAAAATGCCCTCATTCCAATATATGCTTAATATTCCACTTCAGTAAAATAACATCAAATCCAAGGACATATTCAATAACAAACTGACAAAAATCAACGTTCACTCTTTAGCCTTTGCCAGTTGCCACCAAGTGTGGCGTTTAAGGTGTATTATTAGTATCAATATCATCATTACATGATGTCTACAATATGGGAAAGGGTAAAAGAAAATTTTCATTTTGTAATTTCAGTTGACCCTTGTAAAGATAATCCATGTGGTGACAACGGAGACTGCAGCTATGACGTCAAACTTGAAACTCCAACGTTTGTTTGCACCTGCAAAAATGGGTACGAAGGGACAACATGTACTGACAGTAAGTAGTAGAAATTTGTAACACTACTGAAAGACAACTCGTTTTCCCATAGAACTGATAAGTAATACTAATGTCATTATTATCATTATTAAAGGAGCAGTATCACTTTAGGTAATTTATATTTACTTTAGAGGGTAAAACATCTTATTACACAAACCAAGTATCCGTAGTGATAATAACGGCGCTGCGTATCAGCAAAACTTGCATGGCGGCCATTTTATTGTGAACACATTTTATTATTTCAAATGACGAAAATGATTCCCATGGCTTTACGGAAGCATGTACACTCATTTCTAAACTTGATTTTCCGAAGAGAGAAGGTTGTTTCACTATTGGAGACACAATTTTTCAAATACATTTCATAGACTTATTTCAGCGAAAAAAACGTGCTACTGTCTCCTTCAGGGCTATAAGTACTGAAACAATTTCAGATGCATGAAGTGCACTTGATCTTCTAAAAATATAATGCCCTTTAACATTCAATTGTTTTAAATTCTCAACATTTGACTTAACAACATGATCATATTTTTGTTTGCTGTTCATACGAAATAGTTTATTGATTTAGGAGATACTATATTCATTTGTGTGATTCTTTTAACCACTGAATTTTGTTAGAACCCCATTGTTATTAAATCTGTAGTGTTGAATTACGTCTCTAAATACAACTCTAAACGAAAGTACATGCTAATTTCAAGCTATGAGGCGAACCGTAAATATCATCAATATATAAATGGTATTTAATACTTGGTATAACTTTTCGCCAGATCATATAATTATAAAGTTCTTCTAGTCAAATCGTACACATAATCACGGATGTCAGTCGAATCCGTCATCTCAACCAAGTTGACGCAATAATACACATTTGTATCTCTACCTCTTACACATATTTAATGTATAAACGACAGATAAGAAAGTAAATTGTGTGGCAAACTTACGTCAAACATGGCACTATTTAAATTCAAACACTCTGCAGTATACATCTGTTTGATTGGTTAAAAGAAATTAGAAACAAAAATCCTTATCCCTAATAAATAAGACATTTGCATTATGATTTTATCAATATCTTTATTTGGGTCAAGTGTATGCAAGATAGTCGTCAGTAACTAGTACATCCTGAATTGACACATTGTATGGTAGGAACACCCTCATCATAATGAACAGTGGACAATGTTTTTCATTTAAAATTTATATAATTCAAGAACTATTTAAAGGATGTATTAAAGGCGACCCGATTTGATTATGGAAACCCGAGATTTCAAAAATAACATAAGTGAAGTTCAAATTCTATTAAAAACCTATTTGTATACTTTAACTAAGATATTGACGAAAATCCCAACGTTATACCCCGTACCGTACGTGAAATACTTGCCCATGGGCTGGCCGTTGGGAAAATGGGCGAGAGGCTGTTCAAATTGGTTTTAAGACAAAAAATATTTTCTAATTTTTAATAATTGGTCTAGCAGTAACATATTTTGGCTATTTATGAACTCCCCCCATACAGAGGATTTTTCCCCCCAAATGGGCGAGGCTTGTCACAAAACTAATGTTTGTGAAATGTTGACTTTGGAAAAAATATAATGTTTGTGAAATGTTGACTCTTGAAATATTTATTGACTTTTGTGAAAGTTTATCATGTTGATTTTGTAAAAGATATTTTGAATTAAGTGAAATGTTGACTCTGATCAAGTATTGACTTTGGTGATATGTTGACTTTTAAAATATATTTTGAGTTGTTGACTTCTGTTGACTTTGGAAATATTTATTGACTTTGGTGAAGTTTGCTTATATCATGAAATATTAATATTTCTATTTTGATTGACTTTGGTGAAGTTTGAAATGTTGACTTTGATAATATATATTGAGTTTGGTGAAATGTTGATTTTGTAATTGATACCACGTTGGTGAAATGTTGACTTTGGAAATATTTATTGACTTGGTGGAAGTTTTACTTTAATAGAATATTGACTTTGAAAAGATAAATCAAGTTTTATGACATGTTGACTTTGGAATTATTGGTTGACTTTGCTGAAAGCTTATCTTTAATGATATGTTAACTGTGGTGACATATTGACTTTGAGAAGATATTTTGAGTTAAGTGAATTGTTGACTTTTAAGAGATCGACTTTGGTGACATGCATATGGCTTTGAAATATTTATTGGCGTTGTTGATGTTTAAATTAATGACATTTTGAAAACACTTATGTCTGGCTAAAGGAGCGCGTTTCAGACAGTAAGTATTAGATCATTTGACTACGCTATTGCCCACAATTCACTAGTTATCAAGACTGATGATTAATACACAACTAATTGCAGGTCACAGATATGTGATATATCAGACTTGTGTATTTCCTATCAGAACATCATGGTGTTTAACGAGCGTGCCTTGGTATTACGTAACAAGTGTATTTGGTCAACTAACCCATCACAGATGTCTTAACTTAAGGCCGACAGGTAATCGATTACCAGTTCAACGCTTCTGACCTAGCACGCCTATACACGCCGAGAACGCCAATATAGTCAGACGCCCCAATATTTAGACATTAAAAAGCCTTTATTACATGGATGAATGAACAAAAAGCACAAGGCTGTTATCCATTGCGAAAATTGATTTCTTACCTCACTTGGTTGATTCGATTTCGAGTAGTTTTAATCACTGAATAGCACAGAACATACATACGTACATGTATTTATGGCAGTGCTCAGTTGTCCCTAGCGTCAAAATACTGCATTGCCTAGTTTCAACAAGGGATTACTTTGCAAATATTATGATTACTGATCTAATATATTTATTATTCGTTTTGTATCAATAATCAACGGATTTTTTTACTTTTAGAAATGTAGTGATGTAATGAATTCAGAATGTCTTTATTTGTTGCGTTATCAAATTCGCCAGTACCCTACAAAGTTTAATTAATTCGAACTCTTGCAAATAGTCTCCAATTTATATATTGGGATGACCCACTCACTGTTAGATTGTTGACAGCAGTGAAGGGATACATGCAAAGTCTATATTTAAAAACTTCTTAATCATTTGATTTGTTTAGAATTTCGGCTGCTCTCTCAATACGATACAGGGTTTATCCAAGACGATTTTGACGGGTATATACCACTTTTTCTAAAATCTCAGAAAATTCCTTAGGGTTTAACCATTAAGTCAGTGAACCGTATCTCCTGAACATCCCAGGGGGTCTTGTCCCATTAGTTATACACCCGTTAGTCAAACGTCCCAATAGTCATATAGTAAATTCAGGTTAGCTTAAGCAACAACAGTCACATACCCTTCGGTCAAATGGATTAGACCTCTAATTAACGGATCAGCTTAACGTTCTGTACTGATTATGCCACAGTCTGTGATAAAGAAAACATAAAAAACAAAAACGAAAATAAAGTATTCTCGGCATATGAGGTACAAAATAACAGTATGATACATAACAATAGCGGATAAATGATTAGCCAGAAGATTTCGAAATTGCAATATACTTTTACAAGTAGGATGACTAGTGATGGTAATGAGATACTACAATATTGTACTGTATACATACTGGTTCATTTAATAACTACCAAAATATGTTACTGCTAGGCCCATTATTACACGTACCCATGCAAATAGTAAGTTGACAGTTTTCATAATCCCAAGACGTTAGACGTGATCTAAATTTAAATTGTGTATAAAGCCACCAACGTGCATATACAGCTTGTATTCAGACGTCTACCTGACAGGAAAAATAACTACAACTGAAAAAACATTTTCTAAGTTATTGCAGTTAGCAATTTGGACCTACATACACTTTGGTGTAAGTCATTGATATTAAACTAATGTGGTCCCTTATTTTCAGAAAATGGTGGAAACATTGGTAAATATAATCTTTTATAATACATGTATATCAGAGCTGTGCAACGGGATGTGTGTGTGTGTGTGTGTGTGTGTGTGTGTGTGTGTGTGTGTGTTGTTACATTTAGGATATCTTAACTTATACAGAAGAAGAGCAATCCTCCTTAATAATCCTGCTACATGTATATACTAGTGGCTGATGCAATGGCAGTTATATATGAGGTGAGGTGAGGTGAGTTCGGGTTTAACGCCGCTTTCAAGAGTATTTCACTTATATAGCGGCTGCTAGTATTACGGCAGGGAGAAAGCCCGCAACGCCATGTGGCTATGTATTGCGGTGAAACCTGCGAGCAACGGCTGGAACTAGCGAACCATGGGTGGTACTACGCTGAAATTCAGTGCAGCATTGCACCCAAACCTTACTGCGTGTAGAACAGTTCAGTTATATACGAAACAACATCAGAAGTAGTAGCAGAAACAGTTATAGCAATAGTATTAAATATTATTAATAGTCGTAGTAGAAGTAGTTGTTCTAGTAGCAGGAGCTGTTGAAATAGTAGTAGTGAACGGTATAATAATATTATTATTATCATATGTTATATTTATGAAGGTATTAGAAGCAGTTGCGTGTTCTCTCTCGACTCTACATTGTACTCAGACTTTTGTTTTTTTTCAAACCTCATAAGTATGTAACAAATTAGTAATATTCGTAGTAGAACTATTCTTTGAAGTAGTGACAGTAACGGTAGTACTAATAATATTTATAGCAGTAGTACTATTTGTAGTTTTAGTAATAATAATACTGTGTGTAGTAGAAGTATTAGAGGTGAGGTGGGGTTTAACGCCGCTTTCAAGAGTGAGTGAGTGAGTGAGTTATTGTTTAACGCCGCTTCGGCAGTATTGCAGCCATTAGCGGCGAGCTTTCAAGAGTATTTCAATTATATCGCGACTGCTAGTATTATGACAGGGAGGAAGCCCGCAACGTCATGTGGCTATATTTTGCGGTGAAACCTGTGAGCATCGGCTGGAACTAGCGAACCATGGGTGGTACTGTGCTGAAATTCATTGTGCTGTCATTTCATTGCACCTTATCCTGACTGCGTGTAGAACAGTTCTCTACTGCAGAAAAAGTTGCCGTGCCCCTGGTGGGATTTCGAACCCCGGACCTCATGACCCGAAACCGAACGCGCTAACCACTGCGCTATCCGGCCCCTATTCGTAGTAGAAATACTCTTTGAAGTATTGACCGTAGCGGTAGTACTAATGATATATGTAGCAGTAGTTATATTTGTAGCATTAGTAATAATAATACTGTGTGTAGTAGAAGTATTAGAAGCGGTATTGGTATTATTTGCCGCACCAATACCAGCAGCACTAGTAATATAAGCGGCATAAGGACGAGACTATTTCTTTTTTTAATAATAACTTGTTTTTTCAATCTGTTATTTTAAAATACAATTATTCTACCAACGAGTCACCAATCAGTAACATGAATATGTTCTTTTTTTCTAGTTGCTGTCGCACAAGGACTTCTCTTGTCTCTTCTCCTCGCTGTAATCTACCTGTAGAAAAAGTGATGTGTTTTCTATCTGTAGAAACCTCACTTTAGTGCTATAAATTCAAACTTTTAAAATCAATCATAGAACTTTCGTGTCAAATAAATCAAATAAAACCAAGACGATTGAAATTTTACACAATGATAGAAGGAAAATGACATATACGACTAATTTTAACCAGCAATGGCAGATATTATTATTGAAACCTTAAAGGTACATCCATTGTGTTGTTTTGGGTCACATATGCTAAACGTAATAAATTGTGTTATGTTATCGGGAAGTACTGACTGTTGCCGAAATTGCCATTTTGATCTAAGTCGACTTAGTATATTGACGATATGAAGGTACAAGTAGTGATTTCTGATCGAAAACCGGACAATGAACCGCGTGTGGCGCGCGCCAATGAGTCAAACGTAATTTTAGAATCTTATTTATAACAGACAAACTGATAAATTTGGATTGATCATGTTTAATAGATCATATAACTACTGTGCATGTAAATGGGACGTGTAGTTTCGGTTTCTAAACATGCATAATGATGTTACTCTATTTTCATTGGAAACTAGTAAGTATTATATATTTGGTGATTCGGGATGAATATGCAAGCCGAGTGAATTTATTTGCACTGTAATTAGTCGCATATGGCACATGTGGTAAGTCGGAACGTATTAAAGCCTAATAAAATGTTATGAAACACAATGGATGCATGCACCTTTAATTTGCTTCTTCTGTCATTGTATATATGTTTTCCCATGTTGTTTGTTTGTGTTTACGTATGTGAACTAGAAAAGGAAATTATACCACCAAACTGTCCAATTTGTCTGAAAGGGCACAGTTCTACTGCTACATTCGACCTACGAGATGACAATACTGATGACGTGGTCCCTCCAAAGGATCGACTGACCGAGTAGAGGTCATCTACCCTCTCACATACATTGAACAGTTTTCCCATGTCTTCAAATATTGTTCTGATCTGTTTTAATAAATATTTTAAAACGTTTTGGTGTTTTCTCTATAAGCTTATGTAAGCCTCATGAAAGGCTATATCCTATAGGGCAATGATCTGTATAACTAGTTGGTTGGGAAGTAGATAATCTACATCGTATCCGCTCAATAGTTCCTAAAGGTTCTTAAAAAGACAAACACTCCATATGTCAATGAACCATTGTGATGAAGATACGCCACGAGGTCTGAGACAAGGTTGTTGCTTGTGGGATAATTTTTAGCTCATCAGGCCTGAAAGGCCCGATGGGCTTATGGCATGGCATGGCGTCCGGCGTCCGGCGTCCGTCCATAAACTTTTCGCTTTTTCGACTTCTTCTCCAGAACCAATGACTCAACAGAGCTGAAATTTTATGTGCCAATGGGGATTCTAACATGACACTATATTTAGAATGAAAATACTGCTTTCTGATTGGTTCCTCGTAACAATTTTGGAGTAATTATTTTACCGATAATCACCTCAAAATATTTGCGACCGATTCACATTCCTCCGCGTCGCACGCTTCATATATCAGCATATCGTTGACCGAACAGAAGCGACAAAATGTTCAAGTGATCACATTTCCTAAATTCCTAGCATCGTGTCCTCAACTATGACACAAAATAAAGCTCTTTCGTCTTGCTTTCAGAGTAGCTTCCCGTGATTGTAGAGGGGGCGGGATAGCGCAGTGGTTAGCGCGTTCGGCTTCGGATCAAGAGGTCCGGGGTTCGAATCCCGCCAGGGGCACGGCAACTTTGTCTGCAGTAGAGAACTGTTCTACACGCAGTCAGGTTTGGGTGCAATGCTACACTGAATTTCAGTGCAGTACCACCCATGGTTCGCTAGTTCCAGCCGTTGCTCGCAGGTTTCACCGCAATGCATAGCCACATGGCGTTGCGGGCTTTCTCCCTGCCATAATACTAGCAGCCGTGATATAAGTGAAATACTCTTGAAAGCGGCGTTAAACACCAACTCACTCACTCACTCACCCGTGATTGTAGTGGACGACTACGTTTAGAGTAACGTCCCTTGAAGCCATACCAAGCGATAAAACCAAGCAATCGAGGTGGTCGTTGAATGGATGGAAAATCGTTTTTCTGTGTCGACATTGAAATTGTGTCAAAGTTTTCTGTTGATATTGTTCTCAATGAAACAGAATGAGTTATATTTGAAAATATTTTAGTATATATATAATTTTGTTTATTAAATTTTGA
This sequence comes from Gibbula magus, assembly GCA_936450465.1. Taxonomy (NCBI): domain Eukaryota; kingdom Metazoa; phylum Mollusca; class Gastropoda; order Trochida; family Trochidae; genus Gibbula; species Gibbula magus. The sequence goes on along the minus strand of OW388304.1, from coordinate 51,408,962 downwards.
CTGAAGTGTGTTCTTTGAAAAATGAACAAGAAGCTTCTCACTCGAGTGGAACAGGTCTGCACTGGTTTGACCTTATCACGTCGCTGTGGCGCAAGGCAAATAACATAGTTCCTCGTTATTTTTCTAATTAGTCATGTTAGAATGGAGATAAATGCCTTCCGTTTTTGATTTTGGGGTTGTATGTTGTGAATTTGTTGCCCCTAAATTAAACATTTCAAACCTCGCAAGCTCGGTTTGAAATTAAATTTAGGGGTAACAAATTCACAACATACAACCCCAAAATCAAAAACGGAAGGCATTTATCTCCTAATTCTAAATTGTAGATTCCTTGACTCCGTGACCCCAAATGTGGTCACCGGGGTCACATCCTTAAAATCATATTTTTATCTTCTTCTCCAGTTCCAAAAGGTCTAAAGAGCTGAAATGTTGTGTGCAGACTCCTTGGCCAATGGGGATTCTAAATTTTAGATTTCGTGACCCCATGACCCAAAGATGGCGTCACAGGGGTCACATCCTTAAAAACCTATGTTCATCTTCTTCTCCTGTTCCAAAAGGTCTAGAGAGCTGAAAAGTTGTGTACAGACTCCTTTGTCAATGGGGATTCTTAACTGTAGATTTAGTGACCCTGGCCTGAGACCCCAAATAAAGGCCTCTCAGGCCATGACCTAAACACCTATTTTCATCTTCTCCAGAACAAATGTACCTAGAAGGCTGTAATGTTGTGTGCAGACTCTTTAGCTAATGGGATTCTAAATGGTAGATTTGGAGACCCTGGGGCCCCAAATAAAGGCCTCACAGGCCATGACCTAAAAATATATTTCAGTCTTCATGATGTGGCAAATCGGGTTAATTATTATTTATAAATGGGTTAATGGGCGGTATAAATTAGTTACTTAGCATAGTGATTCATTATTATTTAGTTATCGGGAGTTTGGGTGGCTTTTCACTTATTTTACCGGTAAAGTAGACATGTCAATAAAGGGGATTATCGGGTGGCTTATTAACATGTTTTTGCGAGTTAAGTGGGAATTCTATTGATGCAGCTTCCTTGTAGTTATTTACCTACTTATACTTACATTTGGCAGTAAAATTCCTTTGGAATTTCCTCCGTTGGTAGCGCTAGAGTACTGTTTATCGGCTAGGTGTCCGCCATGTTTGTTGTGAGTCGGAACCGGAAGTTAGACAAGTGCTGCAGTAAATCTGTCGCTAGCCAATCAGGAGTTAGCTCATGGGTATAAAAGGCCTGACGCAGCAGCAGGGTTCCACTGCCGCTTACGGGGGATATCTCTCTGGCGTCTTCCGATAGATCATTTTAGAAGTAGTTGGAATGGGAGTATAAAGGTTATGTTAGTTGGGGGAAAATAGATGTAGGGACAATAGACGGTAGTTTCTGGGGTTAGAGTTCAACCTGGTCATCAGTACATTTGGGAGTTAGGTTATTTATCACGTAGGTAGTGGGAAGGGGGGAGAAATTGGTGATAGGAAAGAAATAGGATCGTTAGGTTAGTGGTTAAAAAGGTTTCTGTGAGCGAGTGTTTTACTTTTGTTGATTTTATTTATTTCCGACATGTCCTTGTTTCTTACAGTAATAAATCGTTATTATTTACATTTCTGCTTTGAGTTCTTACTTGGTTGAAAGGATTGACAAATGCCATTGAACTGAAGGGATTGTACACTGTTTCATCATTTTTTCACAAGTTACCATCACACAATAAAATTACACAACGCAAAGTCTACATAAAAACATGTATCAGAGTAACACCAAGGTAAAATCTAGTTAGCTACTGTCACTGGGTTGCCTATCAGAGGGCACGCCTATTACACATTTGGTGCCGTGACCGGGATTTGTCAATTACTTAATGATACTTCTAGATTTCTTGTCAGAATTTGTAAGTACTAGCATTTAAAAACAAGGAAAATCAAATGTAGAATTTAGTGAAATTTTGAAGGTTAAAATCTGTTTCACTATACGGGTGTGTCCTGTTGAAACTGATTATTTGGTTCTTTGATTATATTTAGGTTTCTTGTCTTTCAACATCTTTTGTCAAACATCATGGCATCTGAACAGACACAGGATTTGTTTAGCGTCTAACGTGATCAGGGAGAGTTTATTCCAGATACTCTGGATGAAGTTCTAATTGATTTGTCAGATTCAGGTCAACCAGGGTTCGTAGCTTCTACACCTCATGTTCATCAGTCACGTGATAACATTGCTTCTTCTGGTATTTTTCCAAGTGTTAGTTCACAAAACATTAATACTAGGAGAGTGGGTATTTCTTAGTCTGTAGATGAACCAGGTTACAATTTACCTCATGGATCTGCTTATGGTAGAAGTGCAAGACAGGATAGTCGTTCTGTACATTTCGGTGTTCCGAATACAGAATACGACAGGCAGAATGATTTCCTTAGACAGAATCATAGGACATCTTCGGTAGCAGGGTTAGTTCCTGGTCAGTCAGGTAATACTTCTTTGTTAGGTTCTAACTTGACAGGGCATATGGTTTATCAGAGTGACTACGGTAGCTCGTTTGTGTATCCTCCCATGTTGAAACCTACACATCGTGAAGTTAGACCAGATTTCTTTGATGGTAGAAGTTATGAATGGCAGGAACAAGTTGCTTCAAAAATGGTTGGTCTAGTGGTGAAAAAGCACAGCAATTAACTATGTGTTTACGAGGTACTGCTCAAAAACTTCTTAGCAACCTTACGGTACTACAGTTGAGTGACTACAGTGCAGTTAAGGTGTACTTACCCAGAGGTTTAGCCCTAAAGAACGAGGTGTAGAGTTTAGAAATCGTAGACAGGGGAAAGATGAGTCAGTTTCTGATTATGGCTATCAGTTGCGAAGATTGGCACTTCTGGAATTTCCAGAAGCCACCTTTGTTTCTCTTGAGCCACATGTCATAGATCAGTTTCTTAGAGGTTTATCGAATTTCAATATGAAAAAGCATATTACTTTTTCACATCCCCAAACATTAGAGGAAGCTATTGCTCATGGTGTTGAATTTGAAGCAGTTGAGGGACATAGAACCAAAAAGCCTGAAACATGTGATCGTGTTGCTATGGTTTCTGAGCCAGTGTCGAATGAGGGTTTGACTTTAGATGCTGTTAGCAAGTTGATTGATGAAAAACTAGAAAGGTTTGCAAAAACATTACAGAGGCCTAGAACAGTTAGGTGCTTTGTTTGTCAGGACCCTGGGCATATGAAGGATAAATGTCCACATTTGGCTAAGTTAGATTTGCCAGTTTCGGCTAAGGCTAATGAGGGAAACTAGGTCAGGCTGGGATCGAGGTGAGGTGAGGTGAGTTTGTGTTTAACGCCGCTTTCAAGAGTATTTCACTTATATCACGGCTGCTAGTATTATGGCAGGGAGAAAGCCCGTAACGCCATGTGGCTATGCATTGCGGTGAAACCTGCGAGCAGCAGCTGGAACTAGCGGACCATGGGTGGTACTACGCTGAAATTCAGTGTAGCATTGCACCCAAACCTTACTGCGTGTAGAACAGTTCTCTACTGCAGACAAAGTTGCCGTGCCCCTGGCGGGACTCGAACCCCGGACCTCTTGATCCGAAGCCGAACGCGCTAACCACTGCGCTATCCCGCCCCCGGCTGGGATCGAGGCCGAGATTTCAGCCAATATAGAGCAAGTTGTTAGGCCAACTGAGAGTTGTACTGTAGGGAAGGTGTTCTCACATGGTGATGGTAGTCATTCTAGTGTACGGGAGCCAGTTGTATTACGTGCTAGTACTAGTGGTAAAACTTGTCTTTTTCTGAATGTTAAGCTTATGTCAGATGTATGTACAGTGCTGGTCGATACAAGTTCTCCTGTTTCAGTACTGTCATACAATGATTTTCTGAAGTTGGGTCTCAGTGATTCTATTTTGATTGATGTCGATAGGGAAATTTTCACAGCTAACGGTACTCCTGTTGATGTGTATGGTTGTGCAACATTTGAATTTACTGTTGGTAGTGCGCTGTTTGTGCAAGAGTTTGTGGTTGCAGACCTAGGGCATTTGAGCAGTATCGTTGGTATGGATTTCTAAGACATGTATGATTTTGAGATCAAAATCAGAAGGAAGGTACTTAGTACTTCACAGGGCAAGCTTAAGCTGTACAAACAGAAAACGTACAACTGTTCTCGTATACTAGTCATGGACAGAGTTGTTGTTCCTGAAGGTACAGAAAAGTTCATTAAGTGTAAGATGGTAGGTCCCTTTTCACATGAGCATGGTTTGATTGAACCAAATAACCAGTTGCGGAGTAGAGGTCTTTTTGTGGCTAGAAGTTAAGTCAGGCCTAAGGATACGGTTGTGGTGTCAGTTTTGAATCTTAGTAATGTGGGTGTATCATTAAACAGCTCATAATTAGTTGGTACAGTCAGTGCTATTAATCAGGTGGTTGATTGCCAAGATCAGAAGCTGGAACAACTTAAACAGGAGCTCCCTCCTCACTTGCAGCCTTTGATTGACAATAGTTCAGACAAGCTCTCGGTTGACCAGAAGCAGGCTTTGACTCACTTAGTTTCTGAGTTTGAGGATATTTTTGTTGGTGAAGATGGGAAGTTAGGACAGACTTGTGTAGAGACTCATAAGATAGACACTTCTGGGGCAGTCCCCATTAAGCTTCCTGCTAGGAGGGTGCCTTTGAGTAGAAAACAGGTGATAGAGGATGAAGTTGACAAAATGTTAGAACATGGTGTCATTGAACCTAGTGACAGTCCTTGGTCAGCTCCAGTTTGCTTAGTGACTAAGAAGGATGGTAGTTGTAGGTTCTGTGTTGACTTCAGAAAACTCATTCTCTGTTTGTACGCGGGATGCGTATCCGTTACCTCGTATCAATGAGACTCTTGAGACTTTGGGAGGGTCAAAATGGTTTAGTACTCTTGATGTGGCTAGCGGTTATTGGCAGGTTAAGATGGATCCAAGGGATAATCATAAAACTGCGTTTGCTACGCATGATGGCATTTCAAAGTTATGCCGTTCGGTTTAACTAATGCACCAGCTACATTTGAAAGGCTAATGGATAAAGTCCTTGGTAAACTCAGGTGAAAGAAATGTCTGTGTTATCTTGATGATGTCATCGTCTTTGGGTCAGATTTCGGTGATGCATTAATAAATCTGAGGATGGTCTTTACACAGTTACGTCATGCAAACCTGAAGTTAAAACCTAAAAAAATTACACTCTTTCAAACGGAAGTTGCTTATCTAGGTCACATAGTCTCAGAAGAAGGAATTAAGTGTAATCCTGATAAAATCAGTTCTGTCAAAGCTTGGCCAATTCCTGAAAGTCGTACTGAGGTTCGTAGTTTTCTCGGACTAGTAGGATACTACAGGCACTTCATTTCGGATTTTTCCAAAAAAGCTTTTCCTTTAATCGGCTCACACAGAAAGGTGTTCCTTTTGTGTGGACAGAGCAGTGTGATAGCGCATTTAGCCGGTTAAAGCAGTGTCTGATAGATTCACCAGTATTGTCATTTCCTCAAGAAGAAGGCTTGTTCATCTTGGATACGGATGCTAGTGCATACGGTATGGGAGCTGTTCTCTTACACATACAAAATGGGTCAGAAAAAGTGTTAGCTTATGCCAGTAAAACGTTAGGTCCCGCACAGAGGAATTACTGTACTACAAAAAGGGAGTTGTTAGCAGTAGTTTCATTCTTGAAGATTTTCCGTCACTACTTGTACGGTAGGCAGTTCTTGATTCGTACAGATCATGCTCCTCTCATCTGGTTGAAGAACTTTAAGGATCCAGAGGGAATTTTGGCAAGGTGGCTAAGTGTCATTGAGACATACAGTTATCAGATCCAGTATCGTGCAGGCCCTAAGCATGGCAATGCTTATGGTTTGTCTCGTAGACCAGTACGGAAATGCAGCTTCCAGGAATGTTCTGACTGTAGGGATTCTCAAAGTTCTAGTGAGGTTGATTGTGTTGGAGATGTTACCTCGTCCAGAGTTGCTCCACTGTCTGTTAGTGATAGTGTGTCTTCACCACAGGAGGATCAGTCTTCAGATGAGAGAGATGGGTGTTTCCTGTCACAGACTCAAACTGATACACTGACATCTAGCATTTCAAATTGGTTACCAGTCTGGACTAGGGATGAACTTTTGAAGGGACAGGAGGATGATTTAGGGATAGGTCCTATTTTGAGATTGCTCAGAGAAAATCCAGATAAGCCATCCAGGGCAGAGATTGTAGATCTTCCTGCGGATGCTAAAAGTCTTTGGGGTCAGTGGCACAACTTAGTTGTTCAAAATGGGCTTCTGTACAGGAAAGTTGAGTGTGATATACTTGGTCCTCGACTACAGTTAGTCGCTCCTTCAACTGTACGGGATAGTGTATTTCAACATCTGAATACAGATAGAACTGCAGGTCATTTTGGCAGAGACAAGACACTCAAATCAATCAAACAGAGGTTTTACTGGTCTGACATGTCTAACGATATCAAGCGTTGGTGCTCATTTTGTGCTAGGTGTAAGCCAGGTCCTGGTAAAGGAAAGTCTCCCTTGAAGCAGTTTAAGGTGCGTTCACCTCTGGAGTGTATGGCAATTGACATTGTTGGCCCTCTACCTATCAGTCGTAATGGCAATGAGTACATCATGGTGGTAGGAGATTACTTCACAAAATGGAAGGAAGCGTTTGCAATCCCTAATCATACAGCAGTGACTGTTGCCGATAAGTTGGTTTCCGAAGTCTTGTCGTTTTGGTTGTCCACTGCAGTTGCATACAGATCAGGGAAAGGAGTTTGAGTCTAATCTGTTTGCTGAGGTCAGTAGATTGTTAGGGATAGACAAGACTAGAACCACTCCTTATCGTCCGCAGTCAGATGGTATGGTAGAGAGATTTAATAGAACACTCAAGCAGATGTCCATTTATGTTCATCAGGAACCACTCGATTGGGATGATCATCTTCCTTATCTTCTCATGGCATACCGTTGTAGTGAACATAAGAGCACTCATTGTTCTCCAAACTTAATGATGCTAGGGCGTGAGATAAGGGTTCCCATAGATGTCATGGTGGAAAGTCCATCAGAACATGCTTCAGATTGTCCAGTTGAATATGTTAGATGGTTACAGGACACTAGCAGAAAGTCTTCCAGTTTGCATCAGAACAGTTAGGAGTTGCTGCTACTGCACAGAAAAGAAATTATGATCAGGGTTTGAAATCTAGGACTTTTGAGTCTGGGGAGTTTGTTTGGAGGTGGTATCCATCGAAAGCTAATCAAAAGCTTGGTTTAGGATGCAGGAATAGAAATGATTTTTTTCTGAGGGTGCCTTAAGGCACCCAATATCAAATTTATGTGTGCCCTGACCAAGTAAAGTGTGCCATCAGAGATCATGATCATAAGGACACAGTTTTTGTTATATTAGTAAGTTACTTTGTTTACAGATTTACAGGAGGAATTTTGCCATCATATATTATTTAACAATAATAAAGTTCCTGTTTAGACAGTTTAATAAAATACTTGTTTTGTGTTGTTTATATATATGTTTATTGTTTGTACATAGATTTTGAAAATTGTCATTTGTATGAGATTTTTTTTCACTTTTAAAAAACTCATAAAATACACATGATCTATAATGAACTGTTTAAAATAGTTGATTTAGTACTTATTTCTGAAAAAGATATAAAACAAGTTGTATATTGATTAATTATTTGGTAATATTGAAATAAGTGTTTCATCTCATAAATATCTCTATTTATACTATAGCCACCCAGGCAACAAGTGAAACTAATTTGTAGAATAGACTTCCAATATATCAACACATACCTTAGAATTCTGTGAAGACACTTCTTAAATTCTAGTTAAAAAAATTTCACTTATGTATCATAATTTATCAAAACCTAAACAGTTACAAATACAATCAGTATCTATACATCAAGACGTTCGATTTCCATACTTCCGCCAAAGGGCTTGACTAATTTAAGAAGAGGGGTGACAGGTTGTTTGTAAGCAAACCTGTCAAAATTTTCTCATTGCTTAATTAATTAAATTCATTTTATATAACTTAAATAACATTATTGCACAATATATTCCCCCTAATACTGCTGTAAACTCATTGGTGACATTGAAACTGTTATTTCTAAAAAAATTGGACAAAATTCACCTATCATCCCTCAGGCAAATGGATCGGTCGACTCAAGATGTCAGCATGATTTATTTTTTCTGTGAGCATTGGAGAGATTTATGAAGGAATTTTACAAGCAGAGTAAATCTAAATTATTTCTAAATAGGTTGCTTATTGTTGACCATCATACTGTCTTTCTTGAAACTTAAAAATGCTTTGTAATAATTCTACTGCTGACACTAAGTCGTAAGAGACAATTCTAAAAATAGATTTCTTGGAACTTCAGAACTTGTCTTCACAGTCTTCAAATTATGGTTTGCTGTGTGTCAGAACAGACGTTTTAAGGTTTGGGATAGTTGTAGAAAGGTTGAAAAGTAAACATTTTGTCAGTTTAATTAAAATTTAAGATAGTAAGTGAATTTTCAGGCGTGCCCACAAGGCACAGCTGTACAATTTTACCCGTGCGCTCGGCACCCAAATGAAGGTAATTTCGAACCCTGGGATGGGATGGTCCCTATCTTGTGGTTGATAAGGTTTCAGATCTAACGTTTAGGATTCAGAAGAGTGCTGGTGCTCCAACAATTTCTGTACATGTTGATCATTTGAAACCATTCCAGGGTAGTTCCATACCGCACAACTGGTTAGATAGTTCAGCTGGTGAGGTATTTTGTCGTGTGGACTCGGAATCTGAGTCTTTTTCTATGGGGGGAGGGGGGTTTGTTGATAATTCTCCACTTGAGAAATCTCCAGTGAGGACAAGAGTCGGGAGAGCAGTGAAGCCAAGGTGTATATATTCTCCTTGATTTGATATTCCATTTGCTTTTAGCCAGGATTTAATTGATGGTATTTTCTTATTGGAGTGTTCTCCAGTATTGAAAATCTGAGGAATTATGGGATTACGCAAGGGGGGGTTTAACCTGTAGGGTAGGCAGTTAAGTATATCTATATGTATTTCTAATAGTTTTTTTTTCTTTTCTCGTCTGCCATTTTATGTTGCGATCGCTTGCTTTGTTTTTTTTTAGTTGTTTTCTTTGTTTTAAGTTGCATTTTGTTCAGTTTTGCTTTTTCGATTCTCGCTTCCAGGAAAATAATGATGGAGATGCTAGAAATAAATGTTCCGCAAGAAGAGATAGATGAGCTTGAGGAGGACAGGGTCGTCTTTCCTGAGCGGGGCAGGAAGTGCCATGTGAGCTTCTGCCCGGAGCAGACGCATTATGCCAAGTATTGGGGGTTATTGGACCATTGGCTGGAGACCCATCGGACGGAGGTGAGGCGGTACAAGTGTTCGCACTGTGGACATTTGTCCCGGAAGAAGTCTTCCTCCCGCCTTCACCTCCAGCGCCGCCGACAAGCCACCGGCGAAGAAGTTTGGATAAAGAACAAGGCCTTCCTTCCCAACTGTACCCGCCGGGATGAGCCGCCCGACGCACCTCCCCAGTGTAAAGATATGGGTTCCAATTTAACGTAACACCGTTTCTGAGTACCTCTATTTCATGGGGCATTGTTTGACCCGCACCGTTGTACCAACATGGCGACGAATAAACATGTGAACTTTAACGAAGCGCCTATTATCATTTAACACCCAGGAGCCTGAAGGCTCAGAAGCTACGGGACAAAGGGAGGCTTTTCGCAACCAACAGGCCCTTCAAGCCAATGGATTAGACTCCACCATCATCGCCGTCGCACACTCAGTCGTCAGCCCCATCCACTCCGCCGCCAGTGCCCCTGTCACAAGGCCGTCTCCTCATCCGCCAGCAGGAAGCAGACAGGAGGCATGCCCTGCCGTCGCGACGCCGCTCCAGAGAAGAGAGGGAGGAAGAGGAGCTTGAGCTGATGGAGCTAATGCCGTCACCGCGTCGGAACTGAAACTTGAGTGTGAGAGGGTATAGGTTTGTTAAAGAAACCTGGGGACATAATTAGGGGTAATTCTGATCTTAGGGGGGAGGAATGTGGGAAATCGGGTTAATTATTATTTATAAATGGGTTAAGGGGCGGTATAAATTAGTTACTTAGCATAGTGGGTCATTATTATTTAGTTATCGGGAGTTTGTGTGGCTTTTCACCTATTTTACCGGTAAAGTAAACATGTCAATAAAGGGGATTATCGGGTGGCTTATTAACGTGTTTTTGCGAGTTAAGTGGGAATTCTATTGATGCAGCTTCCTTGTAGTTATTTACCTACTTATACTTACATTTGGCAGTAAAATTCCTTTGGAATTTCCTCCGTTGGTAGCGCTAGAGTACTGTTTATCGGCTAGGTGTCCGTCATGTTTGTTGTGAGGCGGAACCGGAAGTTAGACAAGTACTGCAGTAAATATGTCGCTAGCCAATCAGGAGTTAGCTCATGGGTATAAAAGGCCTGGTTGCTCTATCGATCGTTGTCTTTACTGACGCAGCAGCCTGCTGGTAAGTTCCACTGCCGCTTACGGGGGATATCTCTCTTGCGTCTTCCGATAGATCATTTTAGAAGTAGTTGGAATGGGAGTATAAAGGTTATGTTAGTTGGGGGAAAATAGATGTAGGGACAATAGACGATAGTTTCTGGGGTTAGAGTTAAACGAGGTCATCAGTACATTTGAGAATTAGGTTATTTATCACGTAGGTAGTGGGAAGGGGGAGAAATTGGTGATAGGAAAGAAATAGGATTGTTAGGTTAGTGGTTAAAAAGGTTTCTGTGAGCGAGTGTTTTACTTTTGTTGATTTTATTTATTTCCAACATTTCCTTGTTTCTTACAGTAATAAATCGTTATTATTTACATTTCTGCTTTGAGTTCTTACTTGGTTGAAAGGATTGACAAATGCCATTGAACTGAAGGGATTGTGCACTGTTTCATCGTTTTTCCACAAGTTACCATCACACAATAAAAATACACAATGCAAAGTCTACACATAAAACATGTAACAGAGTAACACCAAGGTACAATCTAATTAGCTACTGTCACTGGGCTGCCTATCGGAGGGCACGCCTATTACACATGCAAAGGTCACCCTGACATAACACAGGAAACCCACTAAATGCAAAGTCCAAGTTACTAAATCCTACCTAAAGGAGGTGAGGTGAGTTGGGGTTTAACGCCACTTTCATGAATGAGTCAGTTGGGCTTTAACGCCGCTTTCATGAGTGAGTCAGTTGGGCTTCAACACTGCTTTCATGAGTATTTCACTTATATCGAGCCTGCTAGTATCATGGCAGGAAAGCCCGCAAACCCATGTGGATATGCATTGCTGTGAAACCTGCGAGCAACGGCTGGAACTAGCGAACCATGGGTGGTACTACTCTGAAATTCAGTGTAGCATTGCACCCAAACCTTACTGCGTGTAAAACAGTTCTCTACTGCAGACAACAATTACTGTGCCCCTGGTGGGATTCGAATCTAACCTAAAAGAGCACATCGCCAGCCAACATAAGATGATACCGGTTTCCTCATTGCTACAAAACCTACAAATGGAGTTCATCACTGAGATGGCACACTGGACACGTACATTTAACAAGCCTACTGAACACGCTTTCGTCAAAACTAAGAATTATTTTTCATTTTGTTCCAAAACTGGTTTTTATTACCTGTAGCATCAGGTTTTACCTTTTCGTTTTGACATTTGCAATGGAATATTGTGCATAAATCCATTTTTTTATTGACTATAACAATCACTTTGGGGATATGTGTTGGTTTTATGCGGATTTGTCAGTTATGAGACTACGTTTTAGATTATACTGAATATCTATCAGTTATTAACGTTAGATTTCATTTACATTGACGTTGTATCAGTTATCAAACTGGGGTGAGAGGGTGTGAAACTTAAGACTATCAGACATCATTGGCTCTTGTTTGGTTGCAGTTTTACGTCTTGGTTTTCTTTTACAGCTTCAGGTTTGTCAAACGGGTGGTCTCTAAACATTATATCATTCATTGATAATTACATACCTACATAGTTCAAAGACAAACTCGATTACAGATTTTAACAAGTATACAACGGTGTGTGTTTCATTAACGCAAAGTCTTTTGGGGGACAGCTACTAAAAATTGGTGAAATCGAGTGTCAATTTCTTTGGAAATGAATAGCTGGGAAATGGCTTTTTTCAATAATGGGCGGAAGGGAAAAATCGTAATTTCCCACCTAAAACCTGACTATATATAGGCAAGGTGAGCTGGGGTTTAACACCGCTTTCAAGAGAATTTTACTTATAAATGACCCGAAACGCCGTATGGTTATGTATTGCGGTGAAAACTGCGAGCATCGACTGGAACTAGTGAAGAAAAGGTCGGAACTGTATGTACATGTAAAACAAATTCTACTACGAATAGTTGCAATATCACTCCTGATCTTAAGAAAAGATGGCCCAGAAAGAATTTGTATGTGTAGTAAGTTCTACATTCTTTCAGTAGGGTCGAATGGCTTTGCTTCCCTCTCGAGCAGGCGAAAGCTGTTCCAAATTTTGTCAATCGTTTTAGTTTGTTCTATCTGGACTTTCAACTTGTATATAGTACCTTTTGTGATGGTTTCGATTCTTTTTCTTCGGGATTTGAATCGCCCTATGGCCTACAAGCATTACAACATTACATGTTCTATTGCTTTCAGGTAGGGGGTGTGGCCATGCTTGTTTACATTTTGTACTTCGCATTTTTTGCCATTCGCCTCTATGTTATATATATATATATATATATATATGTATATGCATGTGATTTTACACTTTTATGTCTACTTTATTTTTAGCCCTTCAAGCCCTGTGGCCAGTGTATGGCTCCCATATCTATTATTGGCGCCCATATCTATTATGGGCGCCCATGATGAACAAGTACCTCCGATGCTTGGCACAAGACTTCCATCACCCGTTGAAATGCTCCGTGTGCCAGGCGCTTACTCAGAAGGCCGAGGCTAAGAGGGACAAGGTACTCAAGTTTTATGCTGCAACACTTCATGCCGGGAAGGAGGTCAAGAATCCTGACCTTGGTGTGCTGCCCCGGTCCCCGAGGACGCAGACTACTAAGAGCAAGGCTCCCAGAGCGGGGCTCAACGTACTCTCGTCACGGATGGACGAAGTGGTTGATCCTCTCCTAGTTGGTATGCATAATAACGCAGATCTGGGCTATTTATCTAAGTGTTACCAACTGGGAGAGGAAGGCTTCTTCGATGTGCCATCGGTGGGAGATTGCGTGTTCACCGCGGTCTCCCTGCATAGGCCTCGTGTTGGCCGGGATGGTCCAACGCCAAAGAGGGTTTCAGCCAGGGAGAGGGCCTAGGAGGTTTGCCAAAGGTTAACAGGTCGACGACGTAGCCAGGAAGAGGAAAGCGAGGAGCTACAGTGGTTGGAGGGGTAATCTGAAAAAAAACCTTTAATATTGAACTAATAATGGTGCTAGAAACTTAACCTAACTGCTTGTGCTTTTATTTTTGTTATTTGTTATACCCAAGATGCATTTCTTTGCATCATGATGTTATCTTATTAAATATAAAGAATGATAACATGTTAATCATCAGTCTGGACGATCAGGAAAAGCTGATTGAGGTGACCATCTTAGCGCACCATTAAGTTCTGTCAAATAACTGCAAGCTCTGTTTAAGAGCTACACGTTCTGAACAAGAACGAGCCCGTTTTCATAATGTGTTGATTAATAAATTATATTTATATCCCGGTAGAACATATGGTTAGGCATCTTGTATTTATTAGAGAAAGAGTAGTTTAGGAACAAGTAAGTTTACACAGTTCATTGTTAGAGTTTATAATATTAACTGTTACTTCATCACATTCCAGATCAGCTACAGATTAACATTCGTGGTGTTGTCCCTAGAAGGAATGTTGCTTTTTATTGGCGTTTCTAGTTTGCATTTGTAGACTGTACATATCTAACAAGAAAAAAGTGAGCATGGCTCACATACCCCCGCCATCCGCTATCCGTCCATTGAGAATTATAGATGTGAAGGTTACTATTTTTATAAAACAGCTTCAAGCATCATAATATTGTCTATAATGATTTTAGGAACTGACTGTCGTTACAAAATTCCATTCACCCAGATGTTATATTTTTCAGGTAACTTAATATTTCCCATTTGAGCATCACACTGGTAATTTTTACGAAGTTCAATTACAGATTCAAGGGCTTCATAACTCTGTGAAAAATAATATTTCGGAACTGGACTGTGAACTCGATGAAAAGTATAGTCTGGACTACCTACATGTAAAATTTCATTCACCTAGATGTAATAGTTGCCTAGAAAACTTGTCTCAATTGGTGCATCACAGCTCTTTTGGTACAAAGTTCAATTCCGGATTCAAGGGCCATAACTCCGTAAAAAATAATATTTCGGTTTTCGAACTCGTATCATCTGGACTACCTCCATATTAAATTTCATTGACCTAGATGTAATAGTTTCCGAGAAAACTTGTCCCCATTGGAGCATCACGGTTCTTTTGGTACTAAGTTCAATTTTGGATTCAAGGGCAATAACTCCGTAAAAAATGATTTTCGGACTCGATAAAGAGTATGGTCATGGGTACCTCACAACCAAAATTTCTTTCACCTAGGTTGAACGGTATCCGAGAAATCACGGTTCTTTTGGTACTAAGTTCAATTTTGGATTCAAGGGCAATAACTCCGTAAAAAATGATTTTCGGACTCGATAAAGAGTATGGTCATGGGTACTCACAACCAAAATTTCATTCACCTAGGTTGAACGGTATCCGAGAAAACTTGTCCCCATTGAACACTAAGTCCAAAAAGTGACGTTTCCATGGAAACGACAAAAAATATAAATCTCAGAAAATTGAAAATTGTCTGTGCGCGATCGGAAGAACATGGTTAACAACTGTACAAAGTTTGGTTGATGTACCTTTGACGGTTTTTGAGAAAATTGACCGGACGGAAGGACCGCTATATACCTCCGCTTACTTCGTAGCGGGGGTATAATTACTACACACAGTTCAGTTTGAATCAGTCTTTGGTGGTATTATTCTTAAAATGAATGTCGCTATTTATCAGAGTTTATGAATCTATTTGTTGTAAATATATCGTGTTTACTGCGACCTTCAGTACAGTTGTAGTTGGCAATTGTGGTATCGTTAGTCAAATGTATGCCGCTATTTCACAGGGTTTGGATCTTATTTGTAGCAGTTGTTAGTTGATTTTCTTGCAGTTGGAACTCCGATTGTGGCAGCTTGTGGCTAGATTAGCTGCGACAGAGGATTTGGATGACACCGGAAACTGTCCCTTTTACACCGTGAACCTTACGCCTTTTAGTAAAAACGGCGGTTATATATATATTTTTTTTATCTTTTTGAATAAACTTTATTAAATTACATTTTGTTCTGTTTGTCATATCTGGAAATATACTGGTTGCATTGGAGCGAGTTTGTAGGACAAGGTCAATTAACATCATGTAAAAACAATACACAGGGCATTGTCCTCTGTGACGTGAGGTGAGTTGAGTTGGGGTTTAACGCTGCTTTCAAGAGTATTTCACTTATATCGCGGCTGCTAGTATTATGGCATGGGGAAAGCCTGCAACGCGATGTGGCTATGCATTGCGGGATATTATAGACTTCAATAGAAAGATATATCGAATGCAACATAAAATGAAAGTAAATTTTTCATTCTGATTTTCTTCATTTTCGATGAATAATCAGGCAGATCCACCGACTTTCACACTGATTCACTCGCCTTGTCAGCTGACAAGACTTTGCACGAGTTGCACGCTCTTCACGCGCTACCCGGGACCTATCATTTGTTGAAGTCCATTTACATTTACGTTGTCTTCTGTCTGCACATAACATTATAAAATATTTTACAATATTATGGTATATGCAAGAAATGTACAATGCAGTATGACCGTTTAGGAAGTAACGGTATATAGCGTCCAGTCAGTCCCTCAACTTTTTCCGGAGCATATCTCTCAAACCATACACGCGAGCTACACCAAACTTGATACATTTGTCAACCATGATTCCTAGATGTGCCTTTCGAGGGTGAAATTGTTTTCTAAATGTTATTTTTGTGGTTTCTATGGAAATAGTGACAAGTTAGCTCGTTCGGCTTCGGATCGAGGGTTCCGGGGTTAGAATCCCGCCAGGGGCATAGCAACTTTGTTTGCAGCAGAGAACTGTTCAACAAGTTACTACATGTAGCAGCCGTGACATAAGCGGCGTTAAAACCGAACTCACCTTGTTGGAAATATATTGTAGGTGATAACCTTGAGAATACTGTCAAGGTCACCGAAATCTAATCAGCCCTTGGAAGTGCTCTGTGTAAGATATGATGAAATTCCGGCGAATGGTTATTGAGACAACCCGCTGACAAGCTATACATGTACATTAACATGTCGAAAAATGTAAAGTTCCGCAGTGACCTTGTGAAATGTCATGGTCACCAAAATCTACTCAGCTCTTTATCTTTCATTGAATAAGCTATATGTAAGATATGAAGAGAATCCAGTGAATGGTTCTCGAGATATCCCGCTGACAAGGGTAAAATGACAGTCTAGTTGTGACATTGAAATGAAGGTCAAAGTCACAATACTCTGTAGGAACATTACTCTCACATGATGAACCTATGTGAAAAGAATCCAGTGAATGGTATTTAGAGTTATTCCATTTCGTACGGACGGACGCAGCCGAATACCATATCCCCCGCTTCGCGCTAAACGCTAAACGCGCGCGGGGATAATAATGACATTGGCGTCTTCATTCCTTTGTAAAATGTCCAATTCATCGGTACGTTTTCATTAGAAACAGAATTGTTTCAGTTAGCTGGCAGCTGCAGGTAACTCCCGTGAATCACGTGCAGCACATGTTCTCTCGTGTGCTTGCCCTGTGTTGCAAGCGAGAATCCGCTTGCGATTCAATGGTAAAGCATGGGCAGCACGTGCAAGAACTCGCTAGTACTAGTGGTCGTGAACACGGGGCCGGCGCTTTGATCGGTTGATTCATAACTAACAAGTGTTTTCGAATCAGTGAGTGAGTGAGTGAGTTGGGGTTTAACGCCGCTTTCAAGAGTATTTCACTTATATCGCGGCTGCTAGTATTACGGCAGGGAGAAAGCCCGCAACGCCATGTGGCTATGCATTGCGGTGAAACTTGCGAGCATCGGCTGGAACTAGCGAACCATGGAAATTCAGTGTAGCATTGCACCCAAACCTTACTGCGTGTAGAACAGTTCTCTACTGCAGACAAAGTTGCCGTGCCCCTGGCGGGATTCGAACCCCGGGCCTCTTGATCCGAAGCCGAACGCGCTAACCACTGCGCTATCCCGCCCCCTTTCGAATCAGACAGAATATGTTGTGTTAAAAAGTTTGCATGGTGCGATTTTATAAAATATGTTAGTTATAGAGATCAAAACTTGTGTTATATATTCAAATCGTGAACTAGTGAAACATCCTTCACTGAAATACTGTGGGGAACCATTAGTTTCATTTAAGAATTGAATGTCAGTATATGTGTGTGTTTGTTTGCAATGAAAAAGATCGATGTGAGCTTGCGAACCGTTCACATTGGAATTTGAATGAGGCTTTGACATCGTTCATTTTCCATTGCAAACCCACAAACTGACATTCAATTCTTATAATTTTCAACTTTGAAGTTTATTTTTTTAAAGAAATATTCTTAAGTTCATATTGATAGATGCTTTCAACAGAAGAAATACTATGATATCGATTTCGTAAATTCTTTAAACAAGTTCCGACGCAGAGATAAATAGTTACAATCACAATCACAATTTCGAAATATAATATACATAATCAAGGTGAAGCACTGACATATATTTCGCAACCAAGTAAATGTTATCAATTCTTCGTGTATTAAGAATCTGCACATCAACTGTAAGTTAGCATTGCGTCTGTTATCTCTAACAAGTTGAGTAGCTATATGATGTTGACACGCTTTGGTTTGGCACGTGCAAAGCGTGCATGTTATGCAACATATTCCATTCGAGTCTGCTGATGCTGCGGTGACAAGAAACCGTGCTTGCTGTAAACAAATATAGTCATTGATGACAGAGGCCATTGGGGTACCTCGAAACAGTTTGACGGTCTCAAAGTAGCACGTGCAGGTGTTTGAACAGTTGTTAGTATGACTGTGAAATATCTGGAGACATTATGTTTTCAGAATTTTTCAAACAACTTTCTTAAACAAGATTTATGATGGCGGGTGAGGAGCGGCGGCAGCAGAACTGAGAAAGTAATTCCGTCAACCTCCTCATGAATTTGAAAAGGTTCACACACGTAAGAACGATTTTAACATTAACCAGTAAATATAGATCACATGGTGCTCTCGACCATTTTCTGGAATATGCGTAAATTACAGTTGGAAATTATTTCGTTTTGACCAAACCCTCTGCAAGGTTTCATGTGCGATTTTCCTGCTCCGCCAGAACCTGTGAATCTGCATGTGATAAGCGTGTGATGTTTTCCTTTTATATCAGAACTTCTGAATATGCACGAGATACACATGGGCTTATTGGTATGATCTCCACGTGACCATGTTGCCGTGCATCCCAAATGAATGCGGTCACTCGCGGGAGACATTACCGCGTTTATTTCTGTTTCTGTGTAAACCACGTACATTGCCAGGTATGGTTTATTAAACCCAGCGTTCATTCCGTCCGTCCGTCCGTCACAAAACAAAACTTTGTGCAGAGCATATTTCTCAAATTATACACGCTAGCTTCACCAAACTTGCTACACATGTAGCAGGGTGGACTTGGCCCAAAGGCAACAAGTGCTGCTGGTTGGGTTCGGCAGGAGTTTTATTAACAGTAGTTATATGATGATAACTAGTAGGTATGTTTATAACACCCTGTAACAATACATATAAAATACATTAGTGGAATATACATATAAAATACATGATCAATCATACAATACATACAAATATAATAGTACATTATTGAAACAGTTACATGTACTTCAATGCTGGCCACATATACTTATATCTGCGCCATATAATAATGCACTTACGCATATACGGAAATACTTGAATGATAAATGAAATGGTAATTGGTATTACAAAGTAAAACAGTTTCACATTATACAAATATACCAATTCAATACCTTTACAATATCCATTTGATAGTGAAATGAGTGTGATGATTACATGACCGTTTATAGAAAATTTGGGTTAATGTAAATTTGGGATCGGTTTTTGTGTTGGAAATGGATTTTATTTATCACTTTTCATCCCACCAGGAATCCTCAGTACACCTTGGTTTCTCATTGGAGAAAGTGTAAAAGTGATTTTTCTAAAAATAGGAATGTATCCATAAAAGTATATAAATGTCATGGGGATAGCCTTTCTAGCGACGGGGTAAACCAGTCGCGTACTGCCAACGAGCCATTACTATGTTGTATGAATATAAATATCCATAGCGACCATCCTCCAATCCACGAAATAAGGCGTCCATATGACGAATAGCACTGGCATCTTTACATAGAAGTTCAGCCCACTCCTTAGCCACTATGGGGTTCAAGCCATTTACGAAGCAGAAAATACAAAACTTAATACGCTCGAAGTGGACCAAATTTCGCGTCCAAAATAATCTGCGGATGGACAGAGGCAAATCTATAGCAGGGCCTATTATATCCTGTATCTCTGCCCACAGTACACATATTTGTCTGGATCGAGATGGCATGTTATAGGCTCTATGTTTCTTTCAGATTCTTACAATGAAGTGAGGGTGAAATGGGATAAACCACGTGACTGTCCGGCCTTTTCGATGTCATGACGTTTACGTGTTTAAGCGGGAAGCACGTGCTGTGTGGAGGCTATACACAACGTGTTACTTTATGTCGACACGTACATTTCACATTCCTTTCTGAAATGTGTGTTATTGTCCCCCGCCGCAACGCGGAACGGGGGACTATGTATTCAGCGGCGTCCGTCAGTCCGTACGTACGTCCGTACGTCACATTTCTTGTTTACGCGATATCTTATGAAGCGTTGCATCCAAAGTCTTCAAATGCTGTGTCTGCCTATATTGTGGGAAGACGCAGACACCAGTCAATTTTGGTGATCGTGGCCTTATTTTCAAGGTCACCACGACACTTTGAACTCTTGTTAAAGCGAAATCTCATGAAACATATTGCATCCAAAGTCTTCAAATTAGTTGTCAGACTACATTGGGGGAAAGACACAGATACCAGTTGATTGGTGACCTTGACCTTATTTTAAGGTCACCGCGACACTTTCACCACTTTTCAAACTCCTGCTTACGCGATATATCATGACCGGTTTGACCAAATGTTTTAAAATTTTGTGTCAGTCTACATTGGAGGATGACGCGGACACCAGTCGATTTGAATGACCTTGACCTTATTTTCAGGGTCACCTCTACACTTTGACCTCTTTTTAAACTCTTGTTAACGCAATATCTTATGAGGTGTTGCATCTAAAGTCTTCAAATTTTGTGTCGGCCTACATTGAGGGATGACACACACACACCAGTACATTTTGATGACCATGACCTTACTTTCAAGGTCACCACAACAGTTTTAGAACTCTAATTAACACGATATATCCTGAACCAAAGCACCTACAGTCTTAAAGTTTGCTGATCATCATGGCACTTTTTACCAATGCAATATATAAAGTAGCTCCAATGATGTGTATTACTAACTGAATGTCACCGGCAATACGTAACGTACATATAAACTAGGATATATATTCCAATGATATATATAGATGCATATATATAATGGAAATATATGAAACATGTCCCTACTAAATGAAGATGGTTGGATATGAAATATATATTCAGTACAACCTTTACATGTACTATGCAATACCTATGATATTTTACATAGCCATCAGCATACATGCTAATAGAGAATAAGGAATGAATAAAAAAGAATATATACAGTATAAAACCAAAATGTTATGTACTAACATGGAAGCTACATTATTGATATGAAATACCAAATAGAAATAGCATATGATAATACATATTCATACAAATCATGTACTTGATCTGTATATAGACTAAAGCATGAATATATCAACCATTACATAAACCAAATGTAATATATATTGTAGTGAATATGGGTTTCACTAGGAATATATTGAGAAGGTTAATTGAGCATGGTAAGCATTAGGCAAGCATCTAAATGCACTATTACTAGTGCACGAGCCAAACATCACCGCAATCAGGGAATTACACGTGCTATTGACAGACTCCCCGTTGCTCTGCGGAGATCGGCAGTCCTTGGGTTGTTCGGAATCCGACGTCAGCCCAGTTTTGAAACTCTCGGCTGATCGGAGCTGCACTCGGAAGACGTCGGACACCGCTGGCTGCCGGGAACCGCTGATCTCCACATTCCTCCCTGTCTTATGAGCCCCCCTCCATGGGTGGCCCGTAGTCCCTTTCGCAAGCAATGTGGTTGGCAGTTGCCCGAATGAGGGTGGGGGAGTTGATCTGGTGTCCGTGAGGGGGCATGTAAGGAGCATCCGTCTCCAGGAGTAGCCGTTGGAGAGGGATGGCGGCCAGGCCCTTTTGTTGGACCGTGTCGAAGGATCCGACACGGCCTGCAATCCTGAAGTAAGTGTTAGGGAAGATTTGGGTCCATTCCCGCACTGTCTCTTCCGTCCCCGTGAAACAGTGCACGTGGAGGTAGTGATTTGTATCAAGGTGCCTGGACAGAAGGTGCTGGCATCTCGTATGGGGGTCCACTCCATATAGATCCTGACTCACCCCTCTGATGTGGAGGACGACTGGGGTGTGGGCTGGAATATAGCGGAGTTGACGAGTCAGCTCCTCCTGCTGTGTCCATAAGGATGTCGGTACTGATCTGTCCAGGCCCATCTCGCCGGCAACTATCAGGGGTTCCCTCCAAAGCTCAATCATCCGAAGAAATTGAGTATCTGTGGCCGTCCCCGCCTTCTTTGGGTGAATGCCTACGGCCCGGACGATCCCTTCTTCTGGAGATGATGTTGTTGCATGGGTCTCGGGGTCACAATAGACCTCCACCCCTCCTGTGACTATGACGGAGTGGAGGCGACTTGGCTGCGGTCCTTCCTCCAACAGACGAGTGGTGGAGGGGCTTCCGGGCAGATTGAGTGCCCTCCAGGTCCTGTCCAGGTGATAGTGACTGTCAATCACTAGGGGAACAGGACTAGCGTCGTCTGGGATGATGGCAGCTTCTTCGTGAGTCTGGGCGTCTGTCTCTGTGGGTTCCACATTGGTGTTGGAGGGTCCAGGCAGAATTGGTGGTGGTACCGTCATCAGGAATGCGCTGAACTCTCTCCGTTTTTCGGCCGAGATTAGATTCAATAGATGAAGGGCCAGTGACGAAGACAAGCGGGAGAGTTGAGCGGATGGAGTCGGAATGTTGGCGGTATCCGCCAACCTTCCTTCCGACACAATGCCTTCATGGGTCCTATGGCCGTCTCCGGCAGAATGCAGTTTCCAGGCAGGTGCAGGCTGCCTCGTACGTGGTGGAAGGGGTTGTTGATTGTAGCCTGGGGTCCAAGAATCCACATTGCCAGTTGTCTGAGGGCTAACAGGGTCTCGTTCAGAACATCCTCATCATCGACTACCTCCTGGCTGTTGCGGTCCCGGAGGTAGCGGGGCAGATGACCATTGAAAGCATGGTCCCTCAACTTCCTCGTCCACTTGGGACATCCCACCACCGGACACTGAGATCCGAAGGGGGGGGGGGGGGGGGGGGGGGTGGCTGGTGTAGTATTGGGGAAGGCCTCATGCCGCCTATCCCTTGGCAAGGTCCGATAATCCGGGCGACGGTAGGTCTCCTCTCTTGTCGGGGGACTCCTCGAACGATTCATACGACTGTATGTAGAGGAAGGTCAATGTGGAGTTTCCCTTCTCCCCCTCGTTGCCTTGAGGTCAATCTAGGTGGATTCCTTGGTAGGGGACTCCTTGAACGGACGACCACCACCCGAGACCTAGGTGGTGAGCGCCGAACTGGCGAGCGTCCTCTCCGGTCTCGTGACGGAGGCTCCACCACCACCTGAAACTTAGGCGGTGGGGTCCTAGGGCGACGACTTGAGGAACGTCCTCTCACGTGGCTGGTCCGAGCCGGTGACTGGCTGATTGTGCGTGATGAACGGGCGTTCCTTGATCGGGGTCGGTTGACTGGAGTGTTCCCTGGGTGGAACCTTGGAGCTGGCGTCGGTAAGGTTACCATGACCTCAGGCTCCCGTCGAGGGGCGACTGGAGCCTGTCCTGACCGTCTCCTCTCCTGCTCCGTCAGGGCCAACCAGAACGTGTTTTGGGTCTGGGTGAGGGTCCACATGTTGCGCACTTCCTCCCGTACTCTCTCTCTTTCTCTTTCCTCTCTTCCCGATTGATTTCCTCGCTAATGACTGCGCGTTTTTCCTCGGCAGGTGAGCGTTGACGAGACATAATTGTTGGTTGTTGGTTTGTTTGCTTGAGAAACGCAAAGAGTTAGCTGAAATAACCGGTAACAGAGAACAAGTTGTTACAGGGTATCCGAAACACAGATGGGGCAGTAGTATTTTGACATTGTGGCTGCGGATTCTGTTACTTTTACACAGTTACCATGGAACCACTCATCACAGGAATCACATGCGATCATGAACCCACCATCATCAGGCCTTTGACAGAGACAATAAACAATCTCGGGAGTATCCTCAGAATCTGGAGGTTGAGGGGTCATCAAAAGGGTTTTCATAAAAATTCCACAAGTGCAAATAATTCAAACACATCATGAATGAAAACTTGCAATAATATTGTCAATTATTGTCACTGTCAATAACACAGCATGAAACATCAATTTGAATGAAAAAGTGTCACTCACGTGTAGTTTTCACAACATGCAAAATTGCGACCATGCACGTCTGCCGCATGTGCATTGGATTCCAACCACGAGCAGAATGAAAAGCACAAAAGTTAGAGAATTAGACACATGAAAAGCACACAACAACACAATTTAAATAAGATGTGTAGGAAAATTTCATAATTAGTTGACTGACACAGGTGAACAAGCACCGTGTAGCCTCAGCGGGAAATCCAAATATGACAACTGTGATGAATGGCACAAAAGTTACAAAGTTACATTACAAATTCTCGCTCCGAATTGTTCACAGCGCCACTGTAGTGAATATGGGTTTCACTAGGAATATATTGAGAAGGTTAATTGAGCATGCTAAGCATTAGACAAGCATCTAGATGCACTATTACTAGTGCACGAGCCAAACAGCACCGCAAGCAGGGAATTACACGTCCGTATACTTACAGTGCTACTGACAGACTCCCCGTTGCTCTGCGGAGATCGGCAGTCCTCGGATTGTTCGGAATCCGACGTCGGCCCAGTTCGGGAACTCTCGGCTGATCGGAGCTGCACTCGGAAGACGTCGGACACCGCTGGCTGCCGGGAACCGCTGATCTCCACAATATAACCTTACCTTTAGCTTGTAATATAAAACCTATAATACATCCATACTTCATACACACATACTCCTAACGATAAATGCATTGATACTTATATTCCGATTTAGATATAATGAGTGAACTAAGAGATAAGTAAACTAACCTGTAGGAGATGTAAGGGTGATAGAAAGCGTTGAATGACTGTCCAGTGAAATATGTCGACTTGTCTTGCTGTGCTTCACATCAGTGATAATATTGCAGTGCAATGAACTATGTGTGCTGGTTAACTTTATAAACTTTGAAAGTATGCATTGCAAGGGGTGCGCTTACCTAACCATTGATAGAACAAAGGAAAGAGAGCTGAGCTGGCGAACTGAGAAAGCAGTCACACCAGAGAACAAAAGAATGAAAGCTAGCTGCTTGATTGAAGGCTTGATTTGACAGGCCATGAACATTAAATGTAACTATTTAGTTACAATAAGATAACCTGAAATATAAGGATGCGTTAGAACAAATATATATACAATTAAAACATACAATATTAAAATATACACTCTGCCACACACATGTTAGACATGATCTCTAGTTGTGCCTTTTGAGGGTTAGACCTATTTCTGAATTTTATGTTTTGTGGTTTCCATGGAAACATGACCAAAACAGTGACTCTGTAAGGAAGTCATTTTGTGCGGAGCATATCTCCCAAACTTGCTACACATAATAGCCATGATCTCTAGTTGTGCCTTTTGAGGGTTAGAATGATTTCTGAATTTTACTTTTGGCAGTTTCCATGGAAACATGACAAAAACAGTGACTCTGTGAGGAAGTCATTTTGTGTGGAACTTTTGTCCCATACTATACATTCTAGCTACACCAAACTTCATACAAATGTCAACCATGGTGTCTAAATGTGCCTTTTGAGGGTTAGACCTATGTCTGACAATGTTTGGCGGTTTCCATGAAAACATGAATTGACAGTTATCTCTGGAACTGTACATTCCATATTCATTTATCTTTACACACAGGTTAATCATTCCCATAAAGGTGCCTTTCCTATTTTCAATTATGTCAAACTATATTTGGAAGCGGGGTATGTAAGCTGTGCTCGCTTCTACACTTGTTGTAAAAATGGTATCTGTTTTGGTGTTGGAGACAGACTATTTTAAATCACTTGTCATCCCCAGGAACCATCATTTCACCTTCTGTTTCGGATCTAGGGGTAAGTAAGTAAGTTTTGGGTGCAATGCAACACTGAATTTCAGTGGTTCGCTAGTTCCAACCGATGTTCTCAGGTTTCACCGCAATGCATAGTCACATGGCTTTGCGGTCTTTCTCCCTGTCATAATACTAGCAGCCGTCATATAAGTGAAATACTCTTGAAAGCGGCGTTAAACAGCAACTCACTCACTCGCTACTTCCAGTCGATGCTCGCAAGTTTCACCGCAAAGCATAGCCACATGGCGTTGCGGGCTTTCTCCCTGTCATAATACTAGCAGCCGCGATATAAGTGAAATACTCTTGAAAGCGGCGTTAAACCCCATCTCACTCATTCACTCTTGAAAGCGGCGTTAAACCCCCCAAGTGACCTCACCTCACCAATGCAGTGGCGATGCAGATCTTGTCAAGCCATCAATGACCTTGACATTCAGTTGTCCCGCAGTGTTCCATATCCAGGTTACAGGGTCTTCGTTCTCGCTAGAGGCCCTGATTGGGCATGGTTCTTATACAGAACATGTCGTTCTGATGAAGAACGTTCTAGTGCGAGGGAGCTCTCACCTCCGATTAGTTGCTAATCGTATAGACTGGATGACTAGCTAAGTGCGCTACAGCGCTTATATACCAATCCACTTTGGGAAATACCCGGACTACAAATATAAGTTCAGCTCCTATTAAACGACTCTTGACTTGCAACAAAGAACATGACGACCAAACAGAATACACTTAGTCCGGCCGCCACTGCACCCGAGGATGAATTAGACTCGCTGATATCTTACCCATTTCGTCCGATGCTTAATTAAAGGACATTTGACTCATTTCGGTCGCCGATAAGTGTTTTGGGAATAGGATTTATTTTGAGAATGGGTATTTCAAATACTGAAAAGACCATTTGAATTCAGGCCTAAAATCAATGACAACGATTTGTATAGTATATTTGTACATGTTTATGCATATTTTATTATATATGCATGAAAACACAAAACATGCATCATACATTTCATATTTTAATTATCTACTAAGCTAAGCCATATATCAAGTACATGTCTCATCATATTTTTTTCATTATACATATATATAGTTCATGTTATTCAAAATAAATGCATCATTTATTTTATGATGTACTGCAATGTACCCCAATAGATTTCACATTTCCACAATACATACAATTCTGGACATTTACTTAACGTCGTTAATAACTTTGCAACATTGACAATTGACTGTCTTGGTGTCAGGCTTTTGTTATCCTATTGTATCCACACTTTGTCCAGGGCGTTGTTGAACATTTTTGTCTTCTTATTCTGTACTCGGGTCATCAGCCCTGGACAGACGTACTGGTTGTGGGCAAGAAGGCGGCTACCTGGTGCAAAAGGTCCACGAGCAGAAAGAAAGTGATGTTCCTTTGCTTAGCTCGGTCGTTTAGGCGTTTGTGCCAACCTAAAAAGAAAAATAATAATAAGCAAAATGTATATACATGTTGATACATGTATATATAAGTTAATACATATATTATAATATATATTACAATCAAAATATAAAATATTACAATGTTCTTATGTTGGTGTTAATATTTTATATCTATATTGTTATATATATATCTACCATTATCATAATTACCTGTACAGTTATTGTTGGTCCTCACAACAAGACCAAACAAAGGAAGGTCGATGTCGAGGGAAAGTTCGGTGACTGGAGAGTGCGGAATGGTGGCAATCAGGAAACATGCATAGCATTTCCAGTCGTTCAGCGTGGCTACTCCGTTGTTAATGTTCCTGTAGGTCTCTGTAATTCCTTAAATAAATCAAAAGAAATAATGAAAAACCTGAATGAATTGAAAACAAAAATACATACAGAACAACAGAGATTTGCGTTATTTAATTTCTTAAATGAAACATGAAATTACTTATTTTTTCGGAAGAATGATGTTCTTTTCTTCGCAACTTTAACACCTGAGTTAAAACCATTTTTAGGCCCATCCTCCCTTTTAACATATCAATAATAACCAACAAACAAAGCTCTCAAATTTACATGACCTTATTAAATCCAAAATGCAAAAAAATCAAAACTCTTTCGAAATGGGAAGATCATTTACAAAAAGAATACACCGACACAGAGTGGACAAATATCAATCTTAAGGCGAAAAGATGTACACAGAGTAGTGAACTAAGATGGTTTCAGTTTAAGATCGTACACATTATTCTCAGTACTAATCAATTATTATGTAAGATGGGATACGTAGAATCCTCTATGTGCTCATTATATAACGATTCACCTGAAACCACCGCGCATGTTCTTTATGCCTGTCAATATGCAAACATCATATGGAGACATGACGTTGCGGGCTTTCTCCCTGCCGTAATACTAACAGCCGCGATATAAGTGAAATACTCTTGAAAGCGGAGTTAAAACCCACCTCACCTCATCTCACCTCATTTCCCTACGAAGTTTGATAACATTTATGCACATGATTATAATCATGATTACAAAACAACGAGACAGAGTTACTCATTCATTAGTACAGGCAACTTGACTCATGAGGATTTAAATTGTAGATTTCTTGTGATGAAATATGAGTCACAAGGGTCACGACGTACACAACCTATTTTCAACTCCCTCTCCAGTACCAAAAGGTCAAGAAAGCTGATATCATGTCTGCAGGTACCTTTGCCAATGAGGATGACAAAATCGGATTCATTGAAATGGGATGTCAATTTGACAATTGCTCGATTTTAAATTTCTGAAATCTGTCCATAAATTACTTTAATAAGGCTTTTAAAAAAAAACGCCTAATGAAGCCCCGGCGACCAGAAAGAAATGAAAGGGATGACTTCTGTGACGTCACTGGAGTAACCTGATTTCGGCGATAGTCATAATTCAACGTAATTTCGCAACATTTTGATTGTTAATTTCACTAACAAATCTTCAATCAAACAACTTAAATTTCCCATGTATCGAATGTTTAGATATCCAACTAAGTTATTCCGCAGATGACAATTACATAATTATTGCATGTGTTTTTGGCGATTTAACACACCTCATACATTCATCTAGCGGCAGTGATAATCATCATCATTAATTAATTAACGAGGCTGCACGGAGCGTGTCGATCCGCTGGTCACAGACGACCCGTCGTCTGTGGTTAATCAGTTACGCCTCAATGATTCTTCTCAAAACGTTTCCCGGCAGAATTCGCGGTATTGTTAAAATGGGTAAATTAAAATCGTCTTAATAATCAATTGCAAGTGTACATTGTCTCTATTTTATGCTCAATTGATTCCCATATACAATATACGTAGAGATGCTCATCTGTCTTTCCTGAGAAACATGCATTTCACCAGATCTTTAAGTGTAGATTTTGTGACTCACGACCAAAAAGTCACAGGGGTCACGACCTACCAAACTTATTTTTATCTTCTCCATTGCCAAACGGTCTAGAATGTGTGCAGCCTCTTTAGCAAATTTGGATTCTAAATGTTACATTTGGTGACACATATATGATAAATATTCTAGAAAACTTACTTTTTTAGATTTTGTTGAGCTCCTGATGAGCTACAGAGGCAATAGCTCTTTTTTCTCCGCCAGGGGCACGGCAACTTTGTCTGCAGTAGAGAAGTGTTCTACAGGCAGTAAGGTTTGGGTGCAATGCTACACTGAATCACTGAATTTCAGCGTAGTACCATCCATGGTTCGCTAGTTCCAGCCTATACTCGCAGGTTTCACCGCAATCCATAGCCACATGGCGTTGCAGGCTTTCTCCCAGTCATAATACTAGCATCCGCGATATAAGTGAAATACTCTTGAAAGTGGTATAAACCTCAACTCGCCTCACCTTAAACTTTTCCCACTTTGCGGGGGAATACAGTCGACATGTTTGGCCTTGTAGTCTTAACCAATACTAATTGTACCAGTTTTCTTGACATATTTCTTTGCAAGTGGTTTTTTGTTTAACACCAATGTAAGTCAAGAAACGTGTGAAGCACGATATTCTTTGGCAAATAACTGAATCTAAGTTGTATTGTTATTTCTGTTTGAGGCAGATATAAGTCACTTTTTGTCCGACATCGTGTACATGTGAGTGTTTCAGTGCGTGATAGTTCAAATGTGATAGTGGAAGGAAACGTGATGAAGACACGAGAAAAGTGGTGAAAACGAGGTTTGTTTAATTCGTAACGAGTGAAATAATAAAATGCAAATATTGAGTTTTGCTTGAGGGACTAAGTGTAATTGAGTGTCAGTTTTAAGGACGTTATGCACACAAACATTAATATGATTGAATTAATGGTATTTTTTATCCCCCGCCTCAACGAAGTTTTCGGGGAATAATTTTATTTGGATAAGACATGGAGGATTTACTAATCATGTACTATTCATTATCTTCACTAATAAATAGTTGCAGTCTCAATAGAAGAATAGTATTCAGGGAAAAAACATCGGCATATTGCAATGTGAAAGAAGTGTGAATGAAATGTATGTACTTCGTCAAGTATTGATTGCTTCATGAAACTGTATTCATAGTAATAACAAGACAGTCATCAACATCCCCCGCCAGACCCAAGAAATTGAAACAAGGGCAATAATTCGAGAAGAAATAATTGACAATGTGCATTACTGATTTTCATTCCATCAAGGCATGCATGCCCTCAAAGTCCTAAAATACGGAACAAGGGCAATAACTCCGGAAACAAATAACTGTACGCTTCTCATTTTCGAACTACATCAAGGTATTCATGCCCTCAAGCAACACACCAAATTTGGTAACCTTATCTTAAACGGATTCTGAGAAAAACTGTTCCTTCATCTCGGACGCACGGATGGAAACACGGACGGACGGACGGAGCCCAAACCTATATCCCCTTTCCACTCCGTGGCGGGGGATAATATGTCCATTTAAAGAGCGCACTTATCCATCCACTCGGTGGTTGCTCAAGGCGCTATAGGAGTATTATTACCCTGGTCTAACCCAAGCTGACATATTTGTCGCTAGGTCACCTCCACATCCGTTACCAGGTACCCATTTGCTGCTGGGTGAACAGAGGCACAGGGGCTGGTATTGCTGAAAACAATACGTCCTAAATAAAAAACTTCGTCCTCTGACAGCTACATACAATATAAATAAATAAAGGGATGTAACGCACCCAAACACCCCTTCTCGTCAAATAAATAAAGTAAAATATATTGATAGATTTTATTGGGAATGTCCATCAAAGTTTAAATTCTTTCAATTGTTGCAATCCATGAATAAGATTACTCAGTTGTATTTAGCTAAATTTATGAAACAAAGTTTATACTAAATTAATATTGAAATGTCCTGCCTCCATACTCTAAAATGTAAATATTATGTAAATCAGACGATGGGCTCTGTGAGCTCAAGTCTCTCAAGTGAATAAACTTCTGTTCTGTTCTGTTCTCGTCCTGGGCCGAATTCTGGCTTGGGATATACAGAAAACACAGTCGGTAGCGAAGTTAGGAATGTTTCAATTGTAAACGTGCAATATAAATATTAATCATTTGAGGAGTCGGGATACCAAATCAAATTGCGTTTTTCGACTCTTCAAATGTATAATTTTTTGTTATAAATTTATTTTAAATGATAATTAGAATCTTACACTCCGCGCAAAAGGGGGAGGAACATGGCGGGGTCGATCGCTGGTAGAAGGTGAGGTTCACAACATTATTCATTTGAAGGGTCAGGATACGAAATCGAATTACCTTGCGATTACGATATGGTTGTTTGTCGTCAACAGCACCTTTACCATTAAAATATTCCTAACTTCTCCACTTTTATCACCTTACGCGTGTTTGAACAGGCAGAAACACAAAGGGATTATTCCATTATTGTTATGTGTCAGATAGGTGAGTTAAATGGGTATAACCCCAATCTGCCACGTAACAAATATTTAAAAAGATATCACACAACAATTTGAAAACTTAAAATGATTTTAATACGAAATAAGTTAAGATTCTGATACAAGTACTAAATTCAAGTGTTTACAAAGTATAAATTCCCAAAGCTAAACTGGCAGGCTAACAA
The DNA here is from genome assembly GCA_936450465.1 of Gibbula magus. Taxonomy (NCBI): domain Eukaryota; kingdom Metazoa; phylum Mollusca; class Gastropoda; order Trochida; family Trochidae; genus Gibbula; species Gibbula magus. The sequence goes on along the minus strand of OW388304.1, from coordinate 51,377,324 downwards.
AAGATAAAGGGCTGAACAATATAAAAATATACTCATCACAGACATGGTTCAACCGACCTGGTACATGCAAAATCCAACCACTGACTCACAATGTTGCAATATCTGTGATTTGTGTAAGCTACCAATTAGCAACAAATACCCAAGCGCTTTAAGGATAGACAAAAGATAGCAACTCAGCCTATTAAAAGAACAATGGCCTCATAATCTAACCTATGGTTGTAGATTCCCACTTGTTAAAGGATTGAGATTTAAAATGTACTTAGACATAACAATGATGAATACAATTGTGAATACACCTTTACAAAACATTGGCTTATCAAATAAATTAAAACATGATATGATTCGGCAACATGATGATGTTTTATGCTGAGGAATATTTAGTATCGTTTGCCACGAAAGTTTAGTTCTATCTAGAAAAACGCAATACTAGTACATTATTGATTTGTATGGTTCGTTTCATGCTATTTTATAAGGGTCAACTTGATCCTTTTACATCCTTGACATCACTGACAGATCGATGTATGTGTTGTCAAAACCAGTTTGTTGTATTCTGTGATCATAGACTCATTTATCTGAAATAATAACCTTTTTGACAAAGCAGTCAAGATAGTGGAAGGTACGAGTTACATACCTTAAGCTTGTGGTTGCCATATTGCTCAAGTAATAATAAAAAAAATCCCGCCAGGGGGACGGCAACTTTGTCTGCGATAATAACAATAGGTCTTCCAGACTTAGTCTTGAAGACCTAATTTTTTAAAGACGCGTACCCTCAAAACTGCGAAAGTTCACAAAATATTCAGTTTTTTCGAAATAGCAAAAAATCTATTATATCGGCCGAAAACAATAGGTCTTCCAGACTTGAAGACCTAAAAATTATTCTTTCCATGCAGATTCACATGGCTACAACATGTAAGGACAGTGACAATTCTAATGATATCACTCGGCATTGAAGATCTGAAACAGACATCAAAAGCCTGAAGTATAGTTTCAGTCTCATGACAGGTGATGAATTATTCAGAAGCAGATGAAGGGAGTCATGTTACCGAAATCAGCCAGAATTATAAGTTGTAGTTCCAACCGAACATGTAAATCTGGTTCTTTTGCATCTTAAATCCGATAACCGTTGACGTGTTTCCTTTGTACTCTTAGCCATAGGGAAAGTTTCGAAAATGTCATTAGCATTTGAATAATGACCTTACCAATAGCCATTCGAGGTCACTTGGTCAGTGGTTCGATATCATGACCTCAGATATATATGTGGTTTTCTAATCTTATAAATTCTTTAGAACAATCATTGGAACGTGATATCATGCAATCATCAAATGCTTTGTGTAATTTGGTTTTAGTTCAGATAACATGATGATGAACCATTACGCTTCCATGACCTAACCCTTCACAATTGAACCATCACATCAGTATAATGTTCCCATGTCATACTTGTCTTGTTGACTGTATGGAACTGTGACTTCCATTGCTAATCACTGTAGTTTAGTGAACAAGATGTTCAGTGACTTGTGAAGGAAAGACTGCAATTATAATTATCGGATATAAAAATTACCTCCGTCCATCCGTCCGTCCAGGTTTCGTTTCCGGAACAGAACTAAAAAACATAAGGCCTAGCTGAATCTATGTAGAACAGACATCATGTGTAGATGTGCCTTTTGGGGTTTTCGTTTACTTTGGATTTTATAGCCATTTTCATGGAAACATTCTTTTCGGACAAGAACACATCATCGGTTAGGCCTAGCTCAATGAAACTTGGTATGTGGAACAGTCATCAGGTGTAGATGTGCCTTTTGAGGGGTTCGACTTTTTTGGAATTTTGGTTTTCGCCATGGAAACATAACTTAACATGTTGTTTCTGAATCAAAACTCAACAACTGTAAGACTTAGCCCGAAAGTCACCATGTGTAGAAGGGTTTTTTGTTTAGCCATTCCATGGAAAAACATTGTCTGGATTCCGGAGAAAAACTCAAAATTCTTTTTTACAATTTTACAAAGGAGTTTATGCATATTTAACCAAGTGTACCTACAGAATACAGAAGTTGTTAATAGGAAAATACTCTTCATACACAATCGTCGATTGCCTCAAGGACATCTGACAAGGTTGATTGATACAGTATTACATTTTATCTATCACACTTCCTGTCGTCATCATATCATGATAATTTCATTAGTGACATTTTGTTATAAAAGATCAGATTAAACATTTCACTTTCGGTTGATATTTTGCTCAAAATGCCAAAACGCTTTTCAAAAGCCCAAATCAATGTGTTCTTATTAAAACTATAATATAAAAGGTTGAATATCTAAAGGAAAAGTTTAAATACCTTTAATGCAAAATGTATTTAAAACAACTAATTTTCATTAAGCTTTTGAAAGATGAGCAATTTCTTTAGATATTGGCATGACTCGTCCTCTGCATGTCACATACATATCAATGAATTTCAATGGATTTAATTTAAACCTTCAGATTAATGAAGATGAGGAGTCTGGGTTTAAAAGTTCAACTCATTTTCACCATCACCCTCATATTGAACAGATTAAGGGTTTTGAAAGGGAGATTAGAAGGTCCTTGTCAAGTTGCAATATTGTATTCTTCTTTTAAAGCCCCAAAGTAAGATTTTATGAATGACAAAATACTCTTTCTCTTTTCTCAATTTGCGCTGAACACTTAACAGTTATGAGTTTTGTTATTTTTTCAATGGTCAATTGTTTAATGATATTCTAACAAAATTATTCATGGTGAAATAAATATAGAAAATCAATTTGATTTTAGAGAAAGTATTGTCAACCATGTATATGATGAAAATAGGTCTGATTATGGGCTAGAATATTTCAAGGGAAAACCTATTCCTCGCGCAATTAACCACAGAATGTTGAGGTTTTTTTTAGTTTACAGTTAATAATAGTTCAATATTAAATGGCGAGATCTTTTCCGAATCATGATGACAGATTGAATTGACATCAGTGAAACTGTAATAGAATGAATTAATGATTTACAAACCTTGATCTTTCCAGGTTTCAAGTTTCACCATCAGCACCCTGCAGCCTCAAATATCAACTGTTAACTGGAAATACATATCAATTACAACTATGCAAATGAATTACCATTGTCTCAGCAATGCATATAATGAAAACATCTTTGATTAGAATTCCTTTTTTTGTATTCAGATAATGTAATATTCTAGATCAAACATATCAAAACAAATATATTGGTTCTTTGAGATGTAGTAAGAAGAATAAACAAATAAGAGTACAGTAGAACACGGATATAGCGAACAAACGGATAAAGCAAACACTTTTATAAGTCCAGTCAGAAGCCCTGGAGCACAGGGGTGTAGTGGTTAGCGTGCTTGCCTCTCACCGCACAGGCCCGGGTTCGAATCCCTGTGGAGACACCAACAATTTGTGACCTGGGTCTCATACTGTTTTGTGTCCTTGGGCAAGGCACTTCATCCACATTGCACTCAGTCCACCCAGCTGTTTAAATGGGTACTTGAACACGGGAGGTACGGACCTAAATGGTCGCGCGGAGCGTTTAGTAGCTGCACCGAAAGTACAATTCCTTCAGGGTAATAATTGTACCGCCATTGAGCAGTGCTTGCACTGGATATTAGACGTTAAAATGTATATTATTATATTATAATATGTCAAACGTGAATAGCGAACATCGGATATAGCGAACTGAATTCTTTGGTTCTTTGGAGTTCGTTATATCCGTATTCTATGTATTTATATCAGTGTTCGTTATCGTATAAGCAGTTTTGTGACATCAATACCAGGTAAAACTTTCTCACACTAATTGCCACACGATACTTTAAAAATCCATATGAAATTCTATGTCCATGGGGAATTATTGGTTCAGGTAACAATTACATTTAGTTGTATTTTATTAGGGAATACTGTCAACGTGCCGCTGCAGAACTAGAATTTGTGTAATTTCACTAGAATTACCACTGCCTCAGCAGTGCAGATAATTCACCATAGTTTGATATCCACACAGCGAGGGTTACACCATGGACCATTCACATAAATCTTCCTCTTGAATTATTAATTCCTTCCTAATAAAACCCCCTCGCCTGTTCCGCATTAGATGTTTGACGTCTTCGTCTTTTACCTTCCAATCATTGTATTCACCTTAGAAATTATCCTAGACATCATGGGGGCGGGATAGCGCAGTGGTTAACGCCTTCGGCTTCGGATCAAGAGGTCCGGGGTTCGAATCCCGCTAGGGGCACGGCAATTTTGTCTGCAGTAGAGAACTGTACTACACGCAGTAAGGTTTGGGTGCAATGCTACACTGAATTTCAGCGTAGTACCACCAAGTTCCAGCCGATGCTCGTAGGTTTCACCGCAATGCATAGCCACATGGCATTGCGGGCTTTCTCCCTGCCATAATACTAGCATCCGCGATATAAGTGAAATACTCTTGAAAGCGGCGTTAAACTCACCTCACCTCACCTCAACTCCTAGACATCATTGAAAAATAATGTGCTTTAAACTATTAGAATTATAAACAGTACTTGGAAGAAATAAAATATGATAAGTGTCAGCCACACGTGTTGGTAAAACCTTTAAGGAATTAGAAACAGTAGTTAAAATAAACTATTCTCCAGACTAGTGTCAAAACATGTCAATGATCCAAACGAGTAAATGTGAACTGTTTGACCGTTATTCTGATGAACGTGAAAGAAAGATTAGAATTTATCGCTCTTCTTCTTAACTTATTCTGACAAGTCATTGAAACAGCAAACCAATCAGCACCTTTGTTCTGACTTGAAACCTTCTCATAAAGTATTATACTCCTGTAAGAACCCGTCCTCTACTTTCTTCGCCATCGTAAATTTTGAGGTTTCAGTCCGTTCAATACAGCTTATACCTCGATAAAATATCAACGTTGGTCACTTTTGGCATATGTGACTACAATAACACACTGAGTGTCACTTTAAGATCAGCTAAAGGATGGCCCGACGACTTAAGATCCGAATATGCACATTACAAAATTCACATGTCCACCTTTGGTCAAATACGGCATAGCGTGAAGCCTGCTTTTGGCATCAGGAGTGGCTCTTAGTTCCGCACATGGAACCTTGACATTGTCCAACGCTCTGAATTTAGAACTATGTTAATCCAAAATTGGTAACGTTCTTTTGTTCATTCCATTTAAATCTCTTTGACGAAAGAGTTGCTGTAAAAAATGGCCCAATTTTACAAAGGAGGTTACCATTGGCTGTTAAAGGAAAAGTTAATTTAATTCTGTTCAATTAAATTAGATTTGATTATATTCATTTTGTGCACAGTTGAATGTAATCATAACTGTTCAATAAAAAAAGGACTGGAGTTTCACTGGATACAGACGTTTCTTTATATTATATACACATGTTAAAGGGACAACAAGAGTGTTGTTGGGAGTCACATATGCCAAAAGTTATACATGATTAGTATTATGTATTATGGCAGGGAGAAAGTCCGCAACGTCATGTGGCTATGCATTGCGGTGAAACCTGCGAGCATCGGCTTGAACTAGCGAACCATGGGTGGTACGACGCTGAAATTCAGTGTAGCATTGCACCCAAACCTTACTGCGTGTAGAACAGTTCTCTACTGCAGACAAAGTTGCGTGCCCCTGGCGGGATTCGAACCTGGGACCTCTTGATCCGAAGCCGAACGTGCTAACCACTGCGCTATCCCGCCCCATTTGGACATTTAAACATCAATGCAATTATACATCAGTCCCTTTGAAGCGCGTGAAATGAAAAGGCTAAGCAACTTCCTGGAGAATGACAAAATCATATTGTGTTTGGATACATGGTACATTCCTGTAACACGCCACGCTGTCTCCTGTTTGCTTCCTCCATTATCTAGCAGATTACAATTTGCATACTTTGATTACAAATATATGATTAGATTAGATCCACACGACCCGTCATGATTGAAGTAACTGTTTTTCTGCTTTGAATTTCATTTTACTTTCTCCTTCACATTGAATCCTTTGAAATTATTGTTGTACATCAAGTCTACTTTCTGAATTTTACAACATCAATTTTCTATTATTTCAGAAAATGAAAAATCATCATGCAAAACAATTTTGTGTATGAGGCAGGAACATTCTATTTTCAAACACACAATAAAGAAAATGCATAATGTCTTAAAGGAGCAGTAGCACGTTTTTTCGCAGAAATAAGTCGACGAAATGTATTTGAAAAATAATGTCACCAATACTAAAACACCCTTCTCTCTTAGGAAAACCAGGGAAACATCTAAAGTAAATACAAATGACATTATTATTTCATTATGAATTGGAAACTTGAAAAAAAACATTTTCAAAAAAACGTGCTACTGCCCCTTTAAAGTAAATGAGTAATATATGCAATCAAATCAAGAATATGACGATAACGGTTTCATGTGATCATCGGTGTTGAAAAGAACATTATTTATGTCATCATGATGCTTCAGAGAGTTTGTGAAATATAATATATGAAGTAAATGTTCATAGTGTAAGTTTTACCAGCATGTGTTGGTGAAACCTCAAACCATTGTGACTCGATAAAACATTATTTTAATAAACGATCCTCAAAATGGTCAGAAAATGGTAATGTTCAACCAGACGACTTCCCGATCTGCTTATATAGGAGATTGAGGTGAGGTGGGGTTTAAAGACTCTTTCAAGAGTATTTCACTTATATGGCAACTGCTAGTATTATGGCAGGGAGAAAGCCCGCAAAGCCATGTGGCTATGCATTGCGATGAAACCTGCGAGCATCGGCTGGAACTAGCGAACCATGGGTGGTACTACGCTGAAATTCAGTGAAGCATTGCACCCGAACCTTACTGCGTGTAGAACAGTTCTCAACTGCAGACAAAGTTGCCGTACCCCTGGCGGGATTCGAACCCCGGACCTCTTGATCCGAAGCCTAAGCTAACCACTGCGCTATCCCGCCCCCTAGGAGATTGACTGTGCTTCAATAGAGCATATAGCTGTATACACTCAAGTGCACAAGACATACTATTTTATAAATCTTGTCTTTGATCTCAGAAAGTCTATTTGTTAATATGAATAAGATACTATTATGGATGACTTTTGGATGAACTCCTTCAACTGGATTGCAGGGCACCAAAAGGTAAATCAAATGATCAAAAAGTCACGCATTTAAATTTTATTACGCAATTTTTGTAAATTTGTTCTATATGCACTGACAACTGTTGGTAGTTGAGAAGAAATATGTAAACTTAGTCCATCCATACTAGTTTAAACTAGCGTCACGTCTCCGAAGTCCTTGGTGTTGTTTATATGGTCATTACATTTTTATTTTTAAATTTATCAATTAATTCACTCACTCACTCACTCACTCACTCACTCACTCACTCACTCCGAAGTCCTTCAAAACATGCATGACACAGCCGACTGTCATGTTCTACTGATATTTGACAGAAGTGACGACCATTGAAATGAGGGGCATGAAGTCAGCTTTCAACCAATTAAAACATCAGAAACAATAAAAAAAATTCCATCGAGATCCCAGAGAATAACACAAACTAGTCAATTACACTACAGAATCAGCCCTGTTATAATAAGTTGATTGGATATCACGAATAAGGAAACTCTTGTTTAATTGAACATGTTCTTATTATATAAGCTTATTTCTCTATGAATTGTTGAAAGTCGACCAAATGGCGGTCGACAGACAAACCTAATGACTTCACCCAAGGTCCGACTAAAGAGACTGTTCTATCGGTATATCCACATTTTTGTGTCTGTGCATGATGTGAATGTCATGAAAATAGTACCCTCAGTAAATTTTTTAACTGGATTGTACTATAATCTCGTATTAATAAGATGTGCATATGAAGAAGAATGTCCAATCGTATTTGGTTCCCAGAAAATATACCTCAATAGAACCTTCCTGTAATGTCCGTATTTCATTACGAGCCGAATTGTCACGAATCATCATGAAAGATAATATTTTCTCATTCGTGAATATTCGTATTCGTAATTAATTCTTGGAATTCGTCAATGATTCGTATTTGATTCGGTCACATTCCTCCAATTCGTGACATTCGACAAAAGTTTCACGAATCAACTAAATTTTAAATCGTAAACTATTCGTAATTAATTTGTATAGTTCGTAACAAGTTCGTAAACAGTTCTTGGCAATTTGTGGTTGATAATTATGATGGTTTCACCGCGAATTACTTACGAATCATCTACGTATCATTTACGACTGTCCCGAATTAAGGTTTCAGCATGAAAATCTACGAATGTTCGTACCAGTGAAATTGCTGCTCATGAGTTTTGCAGAAGGTTAACGAATTTATACAATCACCTAGGGGGCGGGATAGCGCAGTGGTTTGCGCGTTCGGCCTCGGATCAAGAGGTCCGAGGTTCGAATCCCGCCAGGGGCACGGCAACTTTGTCTGCAGTAGAGAACTGTACAGGTTTGGGTGCAATGCTACACTGAATTTCAGAGTAGTACCACCCATGGTTCGCTAGTTCCAGCCGTTGCTCGCAGGTTTCACCGCAATGCATAGCCACATGGCGTTGCGGGCTTTCTCACTGCCGTAATACTAGCATCCGCGATATAAGTGAAATACTCTTGAAAGCGGCGTTAAACCACAACTCACCTCACCTCACCGCACAATCACCTATTCGTAGCTATTCGTGATAATTCGGCTCGTAGTGAAATAGGGGCATAAGGTACTGTGCATCAACATTTACTTCCTTACATTCATGTCCCTGCGAATTTCATTTCCACAAAGTATTCTCAGATAAAATATGTTAGATGTCATGGCATCATGCTATTGTTATTGATACTGATCCAGTCTATAATTGTATATTTATGTATCTTCTAATGTCCCATGTGATTGTCACGGAGAAATGGCGAAACTCTAAAAGAAGTACAGTGGTAATCATTTATCTTCAATTGTAGTTTTCCTTGGCAATGATACACATTGAAATCACAAGTAAAAAAAAGCCTTTACCAATATTATACCAATTTACCAATTATGTATCTAACATATCCAATTGAAATTATGGTAGGTTACACGATACTTTAATTGTTTCATTGAATGAGGGGGCGGGATAGTGCAGTGGTTAGCGTTCGGCTTCGGATCAAGAGGTCCGAGGTTCGAATCCCACCAGGGGCATGGCAACTTTTTCTGCAGTAGAGAATTGTTCTACACAAAATAAGGTTTGGGTGCAATGCTAAACTGAATTTCAGTGTAGTACCACCCATGGTTCGCTAGTTCCAGCCGATGCTCGCAGATTTCAACGCAACGGATAGCCACATGGCGTTGCGGGCTTTCTCCCTGCCATGATACATAATACTAATCATTTATAACTTTTGGCATATGTGACTCCCAACAACACACTGGGTGTCCCTTTAACATGTGTATATACTATAAAGAAACGTCTGCATCCAGTCAAACTCCAGTCCTTTTTTTTAATGGAACAGTTATGATTACATTGCCTTTTGCCACATTGCATCAATTATAATAACTAATACTAAATTCAACTGTATACGTTCGCCGCTAATGGCTGCAATACTGCCGAAGCGGCGTTAAACAATAACTCACTCACTCACTCAACTGTACACGAAATGAATATAATCAAATCTTATTTAATTGAATAGAATTTCAGCGTAGTACCACCCATGGTTTGCGAGTTCCAGCCGATGCTCGCAGGTTTCACCGCAACGCATAGCCACATGGCGTTGCGGGTTTTCTCCCTGCCATCATACTAGCAGCTGCGATATTAGTGAAATACTCTTGAAAGCGCCGTTAAACCCCAACTCACCTCACCTCATTGAATGAATTTCTGACACTATTATTGTATATATATTATGAACATTTCTGAACCGTTATAGCAGGTTGAAAATATGTCACAGATGAACAGGTACTTACGTTTTTTACCATGCCAATGCATACAGCTTTAAATGATAATGAAAATGCCAATGCTTTCTCTCAGTATTTCCTCTTGTCAGATCAGAAAGAGACATCAAAAGCCTGCAGTGTCGTTTAAGTCTCATGACAGATGATGAATTATTCAATGGCAGATGAAGGGAATCATGTTACAGAAATCAGCCAGAATTATGAGTTATGGCCTCCAACAGACAGATATAGTTATTTTGGATGTTAATCCGATAACCTTTGGCATTGTCCTTTATGCTTTCAGCCAGAGTAGTTTGGTATCATAAACTGATGTTGACGGACTTCAGTTATATGTTGTGTGCTCATGTTATCATATCTTGACGTGCTATTATCCAATTATACAAATAGCTTGCGTTATTTCACCTGAAGTTAACCATTGCGCCAGCAACATACCCGTGAACAATCATGTCAACATAATGTAGGAAGAACCATGATTAGGTTTTTGTTTTCAATAAATTTTGTCAATTCTTTAAAGGGCATATTGAACTGGAATACATAAGAAAACAAGATTGTATGGATAACAATTTCTTTATTGTGTAGATACAAGATAAAAGAGTTTATGCTCATCAGCCCAGTTTTCAAGATAGCTGGTTCTAGCGAGAAGCTGCTGAGTGTCGGCATCACGTGAGATCTTGCTAAGACTAGCGATTTCGAACACGGGACTGGTGGTCAAGAAAATAACCTCTCCAGACAAGATCAGCAATTGTCTCATTGACGATGTTGACTGATACAGTAGTAATGTTGTCTCTGACACTTCATCTCGTTAGCATATAGTGCTCATTTCATTATTTACATATTGTTTTACAAAGTTTCACTTCCGGTTTATATTTTACTAAAAATGTCTCTCTTTTCAAAAGCCCAAATCATAATCAATGTTTTCCAGTTAAAACTATTAAAAAGTTTGAATATATAAAGGAAAATTTAAAATTTTAACCCAAAATGGATTTAAAACAACTAATTCTCTTCAACCTTTTGAGCGATAAACAAATTCTTTAGATATTGACATGGATTTTCCTCTGCATGTACCATAAATATCAATGAATTTCAATGGACTTGTTCAAATCTGCTGGAGTGATGGGACACTGCACATATCAGGGAAACTTTTTATCCTTCTATTTCAATAAGTCAAGTTTTTACTCATTTCGGTGAGCATCGTGTTTTAGATTTTCTAAAGGCTATACACCTTAAATAAATTAAATATCTCGCCGCTAATGGCTGCAATACTGCCGAAGCGGCGTTTAACAATAATTCACTCACTCACTCAAATCTGCTGTTTGATAGCAAAGGATTCAGATTAATAATGATGAAGAGTCAAGGATTAAAGGATCAACTCATTTTCACCACCACCATCATATTGAACAGGTTACTAGCTCTACCATTTTGAAAGGTTGATCAAGTTTTTGAAATATTGAATTCTTCTTTAAAAGCGCCAAGGTAAGGTTTTATAAATGACAACATATTCTTTCTCCTATTTATCACAATTAGCACTGCACACTTAACAGTAATGAGTTTTAACTTTTTTCAATGGTCAATTGCTTAATGATATTCTTACAACATTATTCATGGTGAAATATATAAAGAGAATGAATTTGATTTTAGAGAAAGTATTGTCAACCTTGTGTATGAGGGAAAAAGATCTAATAACGGGCAATAATTTCAAGGGAAAGCTAATTTCTCGCGCATTTAAACAAAGGTTGTTTAGTGGCGATATTACAATAATAACGTTTCAGAAAATATTAAATGGCGAGTTCAACTGTTAACTGGAAATATATATCAATTTCAAGTAGGGGGCGGGATAGCGCAGTGGTTAGCGCGTTCGGCCTCGGATCAAGAGGTCCGGGGTTCGAATCCCGCCAGGGGCACGGCAACTTTGTCTGCAGTAGAGAACTGTTCTACACGCAGTAAGGTTTGGGTGCAATGCTACACTGAATTTCAGTGCAGTACCACCCATGGTTCGCTAGTTCCAGCCGATGCTCGCAGGTTTCACCACAATGCATAGCCACATGGCGTTGCGGGCTTTCTCCCTGCCATAATACTAGCAGCCGCGATATAAGTGAAATACTCTTGAAAGCAGCGTTAAAACCAGCTCACCTCACCTCAATTTCAAGTACGTGAATGAATTACCATTGTCTCAGCAATTGGCATCTTTGATTAGAATTCCTTTTGGTGTATTCAAATAATGTTACATTTATGACAATAACAGCGATACTTTGAGATATGTTTAGAATGGAAAACAGATAAACGTATGTATACATTTGTGTTCGTTATCCTGTAATAAATTCTGCGACATCAATACCATGTAAAAGTTTCTCATAGTAATCACCAATTAAGACCCAATATTTTAAAAAATCCACATGAAATTATGTTTGCGTGGGAAATTATCGATGGAGGTATCAATTACTTTTAGCTGTTGAGTGTAAAACGTGCAAGAATCATTTGAAAAGTGAAAACTCGTTAGTTGTTTAGATACAAAACGTGCGAGCAAGAGACAGTTAACTGATTTGTTAGGAGGAATTATTGATTAGATCCGTCTTGAGGATTGGTACAACATTTTGTATTTATTATGGAAATAGTGTCAACGTGGCGCTACAGAAATAGAAATAGAGTAATTTCACCAAAAAAGAGAAATCTCTTAAACATTCAATCAATTATGAGGACATGTATAACGTAAACGAATACTTGAAAGAAATAAACTGATAATGAATATGTTTCTAACAAAAAAAGAAATAATTGATACAATTTAAAAATCCTATGGCTTCAACAATAAACAATACATTTTCAATTGTTTTGACTATACATTTCTAGCCAAATATGTATCACAGTTGAAAATGCGATTTGAACATAAAAATGAAATCACCATACTCTAATTCGTGAAATTGAGATTGTGTTTTTATACATCATGAACCTTTCAAGCAAGGTCGACTTTCTCTGACAGAGGCATTTCGTATTTCATTCTGTTGAAAATGAGGTGACCTTCCTATTGCGTTTGAGTTTCTTCTCCGTTTAGCAATGTATTATAAGTGGCTACAAAATGTAATTTGCTGAAAGATACCGTGTGTCAAATATTTTTAATCTAAGTACAATATATAGAGAGTGATATAATATAAACCGTGTGTGGTGTAATATGTCCACTTCTGCTGTTAATTGGATGCACAGCAAGTATGAAAACATACTGTAGAATGCAAGTGCTGTTGTGTATATATTGAACGTTCACAGTTGACAACATACCTCGGCTTAGTCCCATGGGTTTAAAACTAATTTGTCCGTCTGAGTTTGAGATTGCTCTCCTAGAAGCATTGGGTAAATCAGATTATATACATGTGTGAGCTCACATTCCTTTATTCTTCACACAGGAGAGTCTGTACTCCAACATGAACAGGTGACATACAGCTGCAAATGTTCTTATTGAATCAATGGAATCTGATTCTCCATGTAACACAATTATACAACAAAATCAAATATGAAGAACTCTAAATAAACCTTAAACCTACAACACCACATTAGCTGTTATTGACTAAATATAAGCATATTCGTTTGCTATTCGTCTTTGCACTTTGTAATTCTCTTCCTGGCATTTTTGAAAATATATTGAACACAAAATGATCCTGTAATGTATGTTTTGGCACTGATGTATGCTTTCTATGACATTCGTGTTAGCAAAGTATGTTATCCTTAATTTAAAATTGAAAGATTTACATCGTGCATTGACCAAATGAAAATGAGTCTTGCGACATGACTATCAATGATTGGTATACTTTCAGTTTCACATTGTTAACAATTTTCTCGAAGCATGTGCACGAAGAAGGTTATCAACCTGTATAAATATTGATATAATAAAAACAAACTATCGAAAAATTTAGTCTTAAAGTCTGTTATCATTCCTTCTGTATCAGACGGGGTTTCCGCCCTTATTCAAGAGAATATATTAATGTGTGATTCTACTTTGCGTTGTGTGATTTTAACCGCGTGTATATATCTTGAAACCAGGTGTCCTTGACCAACTTGTTAAATTAACATGTGAACTTTCAACCAGCAGGTCACTTCAACTAATAAACCTCACTGCATTCCGTGATCAACAACATACAAATGTATTACCGTTCACAATTTTATTCCAAAGACATCAAACTCAACAAACATAACAGCAACATATGCATAAATAATTCCGGGAAGCTAACAAAATGAAATAACCATCACAAATTCCTGAAAACTAAAGCTGCTAACGGAGGTTGTTAAAACAGTTAATTTCCACCCCCATCCCGGTCTCTATTCATAACCCAACTCTAACAAAACTCTAATCCTACATAATATTTCCCCCCAAACCACCCTGGCCTACATATACTAGTTTATTACCTATTCCTACGTCTATATATAATTAATCTATCTAGTGCTACGCTACGCTATGGAAGTGGGTCAATCGTTTCATATCGAAACAGGTGCCGTTCAGTCACAGAACAATTGTGTTCAATCGCAGAACAAGTTACAGTTGTCTAGTCACAAGACAAGCGGGACGGCGTTTCATGTCGAAACGAGTTCTCACCTATTGATTTGAAATACCAAGCAAGAGAATGCCTAAGGCGAGCATCGCTCGTTTTATACCCTGCAGCGGGTGTATCCCATTCCCAATAACACCCCTATTTCTTTGTAATAGACCCGCCTGGCGCGTGCGGCCAATCGCTGGTGCGAGGTAGCGACTCGTGTCATACAACTACAGCTTCGATAAAACCCGTCCCTATTCGTAAGTACCCAACTTAAACTTATATAATTTATCCCAAAAACACCTTAAACATTCAAATATGATAATATTTTCCAGAAACCAATAACTAACGATATAAATGCTAAAAATAACCCAATCCCGTTACACTTCAAATACATAGTAACAGTAACCCAGAGTATAACAAAATAAAAGCTCCTATAACATTATCAAACAAGCAAAAAAGTGAGCGTGGCTCACTAATACCCCCGACTGTTAAAGTTTGACCTCATTATTTTACTTAAAGAGAGAGGTGTCTGCACCCCTAAGGATTGATAAGCTATGAAATGTAATTGCTAAGATTAAACTGTTTGTGAAAAGGGTAGGACAAGTGTCGATCTTCATGTAAAAAAGCTGGTTTACGTAAAAATAGGAATAATAGTAACTTGAAAAGGTATGGGTAACATAATACACTACATAATACTACCACTGATCACTGACCACAAATCACAACACAGAAGTAGCTTCATTCATTCTAGCTCCGAATATGATGAAGTAAAAAAATATTAAAAATCGCCAAAAATTCAAAATTCATCAAATCTCCTAGTGGTGAAGAAGACATACATGTGCCAAATTTGAAAAGGATGAGATGAATAGTTTTTCTGCAATCGATTGGAAAAAAAATGCTGATAATATGACCAAGTTAAAAAATAAAAAAATTCACCAAAAATTAAAAAATTCACCAATTTGATTTAAACTTTGCACTGCACCTCTCCTAGTGGTAAAAAAGATATGTACCAAATTTGAAAAGGATGAGATGAATAGTTTTTCTGTAATCGATCGGACAAAAAATGCCCAGATTTTGACTAAGTTAAAAAATAAAAAATCGCCAAAAATTCAGAAATTCACCAATTCGGTTTAAACTTCGCACTGCACCTCTCCTAGTGTTGGACAAGACATGTACCAAATGTGAACAGGATGAGATGAATAGTTTTTCTGTAATCGATCGGACAAAAAATGCTCAGAATTTGACTAAGTTAAAAAATAAAAAAATTCGCCAAAAATTCTAAAATTCACCAATTCGGTTTAAACATCGCACTGCACCTCTCCTAGTGGTGGACAAGACATGTACCAAATTTGAAAAGGTTGAGATGAAAAGTTTTTCTGTAATCGATCGGACAAAAATTGTCTGCGGACGGACGGACGGACGGAATCATTGGTATTACTATATACCCCCGACCTTTTTAGGTCGGGGGTATAATAATCAACCAGATATTTGATTCTTTAGAAAATATTTAACCTGTCATCACATAAATATACATACACATACATATACAATTAAATTAATGTGACAATATCGTAAGGCAGAATAGGTAATAGTAGCTTACAAAATAGAATAACTATTTAGTCTACTTGAAAAAAAATGTCATGTCCTTATAACTGCAACTTTCAAAAGGTCTTCTGAAATGACATGTAGCATACATATGAAGCAGTTTATGAACTAGTGCATTTGCTCTTGAGAAATAAAAAAAGAAAATTTTATGGGAAACATGTAACTTGTGCTGATTCAATTGGTAAAGAGGTAAATGTTTACCGACAAACCTGCTGATGATCTCTTTTATAGAGTATTGAATGTAACGTACCTATATAACAAGTAGATAATGTTTCTATAGCGGTAAGGGGTGTAGGATTTGTATTATATGATTGATTTCTGTGGTGGCTGATTGAAAGTGATCCTTTATGGTTAGTGAAATTGGTTTCTTTTTGAGACACGTAATATGGCAGTGTGTAAATTACACTGTCTGCAAAGAAAACATATTACCTTGCTTTGATGTTTTAGTCTTTGTGTTTGGACACAAAGAAATAGCCCCGTGGGTTGCCCGGGCTAGAACAGGCCCTCAGTTCCTCCTCCTTGTCGTAAGAGGCGACTAAAAGGGGGGCAGTCTGTTTGCCGTGGACTGCGACCTGTACGGGTGGAGGAAGGATGCCTGGTGGTTGAGGGTTGTGTGTGGCAGAATGCTACCACTGATCAATACACTGCTTCGGCCACGACTTCATCTAGATAGGTGGTCATGCCAAACACTTGGTTGCGCACTCTTGCATACCTTCACCACCTTTCCACAATGCTTTCCTTCCTGATGTACTATCTCTGCACTCTGCACTCGTTTACTCAGCTTCCAAGATAGCGGGGGCCCATGGGCCAATCCAGTGAAACAATGGAAACGTTTTAGTGGAGTATATCATCCTGGTATCCCCGGTGCAGTCAGCAGGACACCCGCTGACATACAGCATTGCCCTTGTTGGTGCTCCGTGGTGGGATCCAGGTTGACAAAATGTTTACCAAACGAACATGACCCGTTCAGTTAAAAATCTTTCGACAGATGATTGTCCCTCTTCTTAGGAAGAGGCAACATCATCAAAATCATCTAAACTTTCAAAATCTACTAACTCAAAACCTTCAACTTCAACTTCTAATTCAAATTCAAGCACCTTTCCTCGATTTCTGGTCATATCATCAACTGATGATAAACCTCTCCTTCTTTATCCTTTTGCCACTGCCAAGACCATTCAAGGTCTAGCCAGTGATTTAAAGGATGTAAAGTGGATTAGGAATGGGTAACTTCGTGTGGATGTAAGAACAAAACAAACAACAGGCAACATCACTTCTCACCTTGCAGAAACTTATTGATAAACCTGCTAAGGTTACTCCTCACACATCACTAAACAGCAGCAAAGCCATCATCCGGGACAAGGACCGCTGTCTCGATGATTCATCCGGACATGAGCTCCTTGACTACCTGAAGAGCTAGGCGGTGACTGCTGTTAAGCGGTTCACTATGAAGAAGGAGGGCAACATCATCAAGACACGCACCTATCTCTTAACTTTCTAAACTCCACAAGCTCCAAAAACAGTTTATGCAGGGTATTACAAACTCTCCACTGAACTATATATCCCTAACCCTCTTCGTTGCTACCGGTGCCAGAAGTTTGGCCACGGAAGCAACTCCTGCAAAGCGGATGAGCGTGTTTGTCCTCAGTGTGGCAAACTCGATGATGAAAGCCATCCAAATATCTGCACGGAGTTACCGAAATGTGGCAACTGTGCTGGTGAACACTTGGCTTCCTCCAAGGGGTGCCCACGGTGGCAACAAGAGTCATAAATACTAAAACTTAAATTCACGCAGAATATCTCTTTCCCCGAAGCAAAACGCCTTGTTCTTGAGGGTCCTAAACCCTCATACTCAACCATGGTATCATCAGCAAGTGCCACTAAATGCGCTGTCTCAACTCGGACAGACATTCAGTTGGTGAGTGATCCCCCAACTCAATACAAACTCGGCAATTCAACTTCTTCCACAATAGGTACCATGACATTCCCTCTTCTGTCCCTTAAAGAGCCTGTCAAGCTGACAGGATCTAAAATACCTCCAAAAATTATAAATCCAAAACAGCAAACCGCACTCCCAAAGGCCTAAGGAGTGCAGTCGAGGTCTATGAGTATGGATCTCTTGACCTTGAGTCTGCAAATATTCAACTGCAGACTAACAAAACAGATGAAGAAACTGTAGAGGAAGGGAGTTTTAAGATTTGCAAATAACCAATGGATATGAAGGACCAATAACTATATACGTTTTGACACCTGGTGCTAATGTTATTAAGAATAACATTTGACAATTATTTTCCCACATATATTGTGAGAGCCAGAACATGATCTAATATAATACTTCAACCTTCAAATCTTCAATTGTAATAGCCTACAGTAGGCACATGATTTATACATGTTGCTATTACAAACACCCTTTTCTAGCCCTATTTGGACATTACTAGCATTCAGAATCCTTCGTGATTATATATATCCCCCTGGTGATCCTACTTATTAAAGGTAGACCACTTATTTTGGTGCCATAAACATAAAAAGTACTTGAACCCCGTGATATTTCTGTAAAATAACTAGCAATACTGATGTATATATAATCAATAAAATCATGCATGATGAAGTTGCAATAAAAACTTCATAAAGGAATGAAAGTATGATATTGAATCACTAATTGACTGATATTATAACATGATTTATAAAACAAGGTGAAACGTATTTCAAAATAAAGTAACTTTCTTGAGATGCTGCCTTTCTTTGCCTTTATTTGCAAAATAGTCATTAGTTGTCCTCCAGTTGATTCTATGACCCATGAGATTTGATGACATTTCGGAAAAATATAAATATTTACATAACATTATCTAACTTGTGAACAAGGTTAAAATGGCAAAGTTACGTTGTGGCCTTGAGAGAATTTAAACAAATTGTAAGGGGATACTACTCTCAGTTTGGTGAACTCATATGCAAAATATGACAATGGTAATCATATTGTTCAATGTTTGCTGCCGAATACATTATCCACCGTTTCGCGTGAAACGCATGTGGATGACAATTGCTGGAAATATTGTATGTTAAACCATCAACAGCCGCCAGGCGCACATATCTACTGTTCAATCAAAATAAAAAGTATTCGAACTGAGCTACTGTATTACCACTGTCCCAGAAATGCAGATAATTACAACATTATTTTTCATCTTTGATGATATATCATTTTTTGGTTTAAAGAAAGTCTTATTAATGAGTACAACAAATATATTGGTCCTTTTGTTCTGTGAGATATATATTACGAAAACAAAGAAACTAAACAAACGCAAAGTGAATAGATAAACGTTCCTTATGCTATAAGCAATGTTGCAACATCAAAACCAGGTAATACTTTCTCACACTAATGACCAATTAAAACACAATATTGTTACAAT
The DNA here is from genome assembly GCA_936450465.1 of Gibbula magus. Lineage (NCBI taxonomy): Eukaryota > Metazoa > Mollusca > Gastropoda > Trochida > Trochidae > Gibbula > Gibbula magus. Next base: position 51,357,910 of record OW388304.1, on the reverse strand, counting down.
CCACCTGAAATTCTATGTGCATGGGGAATAATCGGTGAGAGTATCAATTACATTTAGCTGTTGAGTATAAAACGTGCAAGAATCATTGGAAAACTGATAACTAGTTTGATTTTTTAGATACAAAACGTGCCAGAAAGAGACAGATAGCTGATATATTAGAAGGAATTTTTGATAAGATCCAATTTAGTTAAAAAAATCTGTATTTATTGAGGAAATATTGTCAACGTGCTGCTCAGAATTAGAACTAGAGTAATTTCACAAACAAAAAATGAGAAATCTCTTATACGTTCAATCAAATATGAAGACATGTGTAACTGAAACAAATACTGGAAAGAAATCAACTGATAATGAATATATTTCGAACAAAAAAAGAATTAATTATGGTTTCAACATTAAGGAGTGATGTTGTTCCCTGAATACTTTAAATGATAATCATTAGTGACAATACATGTACCTCTAAGGTCTATTACATTATAGATATGGTTATGGTTATTATAAACGAACGTGACATTTTTTGTAGAATTGTACTTAAAATATTGAATAAAAAAAGTACGTAAAAAAGAAACATATGTAATTGAAATGCGTCTTCTATTACTGTGAAACTATTTGTCAACGTATATCACATACATCACTTTTATTCTTTCCCAATGACGGAATATAGTGAGCAGGCCTATCTCACAAACATGTTGATATTTTACAAATCGGTCCCGAACATTGTTAACTGGATCACCAAAGTTGGGTACCAATTATATAATTAGCTTTACATATAGTTATCAATACACTTAGGTAGCTTTTTATACAAACAAGGAATTTGAAAATAAAATCATTTGAAATAATGTATCCTGATGTTGTTTATTGTCACTAAACTATTTTAAGGGTTTCTGAATTTAACATATTCTTTGTATTTTGATTCAGTTAATGTTATCATAAGTAGAATTAACCAAAACAGATAATGCTTAAATTAAAAACAACGAAAACATTCATTCAAATTTGATTACGCGTATGCTTAAATTATCTAATCTTAAAATCATCAGGTTCTGGTGATGCGAAAATGTGTAATAACATTCAGTTATCAGTATATTAGGTTTTGGTTCGAAAGCGAGGTGTCTTACATGTATGTAATTTTCAACAAAGCAAATAGCACATCGTAGAATGAGGTGAAGTTCCTTTTGTTTTTTTTCGCGGTCGAACAATGTATGTTAAGTGGCTCAGATAACCATCCTCACAAAATGTAATTTGCTGAGGATACCATGAGTCAAAAATTTTAAGTCTAATAACACGATATAGAATTGATATAATTAAACCGCGTGCGGTGTGATGTGTTCATTTCTGCTCATTTTTCAAAACACAGCAAGTGATAAAACATACTGTGCTCTGTGTACATGGTGATCGTTCAAAGTTGACAATATAACCACACTTGGTCCCATGGGTTTATAAAAGTAATTTGTCTGGGTTTGAGATTGCTCTCCTAGAAGCATTGGATAAATCAGATTATATACATTTGTGAGCTCACGTCCCTTTAATTCTTAACATAGGAGTGTCATACTCCAAAACGAACGAGTGGCACACAGCTACAAATGTTGTTATTGAATCAATGGAATCTGATTCCCCAGGTAACACAATAATAACACGCATCCAGATTGTCCCACTGATAATTCTGCACATTGCGTAGACAGTACTTGAGATATATTCCAACTATTCGCGGGGATGGTGCCAGTGTTTATGTCAAAAACTGAAATACTAAAGGCGATGGAAAAAAAGAAAATTATTTCTTACACAATAATTTCATCTAAAAAGGATATGTGCAATAAAAGTACATGCCTACACAAAATTGACATAACATATACCTACGGACATATGTATTGCACCAATGATCTATTCAAACCATTAAGGTGTTTGTTGTCACTCAATTTTTGGAGGTAAATCTATTTCGTTATTGAACATACTCGTGCAGCACACAAAGCTAACTTTTACATCTTTTCACTGTTGTCCATTTTATTAACTCCCGCAAGCATTTGCGGCATTCTTTAGTGTATTGTAAAATGAACTATGCTGCTTAGGTGAAACTTAGTCAAAATAACTGCTTGTTCAATTTCAGAGGTAACTATTAATGAAAGTATATTTGTTGAAAGCGTGAAGTTAAATAAATGACCGCTTGCTCAATAATTAACAATTAGGTAACAGCGTCAGCAATACAAGTTGAACCAATTTGACAATGATTACATTAGTTGATTAAAAGGAGCTCACGAAACCAATTAAAGAAACTCAAATGTGTTAAATCTAGGTATGTAATTTAGTTAAAGCCATAAAACGAATGATGTTTTGTTGAAACAACGTAGATTTGATACTTGACATTTTACCTGAATTCCTCAGTCAGTCACAATGGGCATGTATCTACTTCCAAAGGTCAAGCAGTGAGATTACTGTCTGGGTCGATAGTAATGTGATTAATAAATCTGACCTGTTAATAGCCATATCAATGAGATTTATAGTATGTCCATTTCCAAGGAATGTAAATAGTACAAAAGTGGCACATACTCTTTCCTTAGTCTTGGCAAACAGAATCAATATGTGTTGCTCATTCTCAATAATTATTTAAATTTAATATCTTTGTTTTGAATCTTAAGGTTATACATCACTTTCCAGAGTAACACCACTTTAAAGTTTATGATTCATTATCTAAGGATGGCTTATGACGTCAATTGAATAGAGCGCACATTAGTTCATTGAAAGTAATGAAGATGATACATGTAAATATAATCTCACCCTCTTGTCTTCTGATATCAAATATATCACCACTCATTTATAAACGTCAATTTTTTACTAAACCGTGGTCAGATCACTCATTAGATAACAATGAGTTGGTTACACACATGTGTAGTGATACCACTGAGTGTTGCCGTAACCTCATAATCGGCGCTTGACGTCATTGTACTTTTTGGTTGATGTCACAGTGTTAGCTGCGCGACTACAATAGCGGGTGACCTATTTGCAAGTGAGCGTCACTAAAGACGATTTTTTTAAAATTCAGCGCTATTTACATCATTGAGCAATAAATAAAATACTAAACTCGGTCCCGTTTGATAAAATGTTTATGAACCAAATCATTCACTCGTTTCATAAACATGTTACCAAACGGGACATCGGTTAGTATTCTATATCCCCAGCAAACCTCAGATATTTAACTTTTTTTATTTACTTTTTATCGACTCGTTTACCTTTAATGATATTTCTTCATGAGACAGTTCATATCCTGAAAAGACGTTCATGTAGGTGTTGCATGTTTTTGTAATTTGAGGTCATAACACTTATATACCAACAGTACATAAACACGCATTGTTAAATACATAATGGGAAATAACATTAACCTTTGTTGTTATAATTGCACATATTATAAGGATTGTCGATCATATTGCTCTTGTAGTTGCTGTACAAATATAAGTTATGTTATTTTTCCTTTATAGATACAGATAAAGCCATTGATCATGACAGGTATACACAAAGTTATTTTGAAATATAATTCAATATTCTAGATAATTAAGACGTTTTTCACATTAATCCAGTTCATCCAAAAAACTAACATTATCGACACGCGCCCGTTAATCCATAAACATTGTAGAAAAACGGTTAAAATTGAAAAAAACATGCTTTTCAATTTAAGAAGGTCGATTTGGCAAATCTGTGTACCTTATAACACATCTAATGTGTGAAATGAAACCTCGGTAGCAAGTTATAAGAAAGGAATATACACGAAAGGACTAGTAATTTAAGATTCTCGGCAATATTCAATATGTTTAAATTCATTTTAAGTGGCTGGCCTGTAACAAAAGGTAAAACGAGTGGCAGCAATGACACTGTTTACCGAGCTACGATTTCCCAACAAAATCAAATACGAAGAACTCTAAATAAACCTTAAACCTACAATACCACATTAGCTGTGTCTATAATATCAGCATTTTCGTTACTTAATCAGTTAATGTATGTCAACACTGTGATAATGGCATTTTGATGACTTTCGTCTGGGTAGTGTTTGTTATTCTATTCCTGCCATTTTTGTATACATATGGGAAACGAAATGATCCATTAATGTTTGTCTTTGGCAGCGCTTTATGACTTGTATGGCATTCGTGTTAGCAGTGTCTGTTATCCTTAATTCTAAATTGAAAGATTAACATTGTGTCAAGATTAAATGCAAATGAATCTGGTGACATGACTATCAACGATTTGTATACTTTCACTTTTACATTTCAGCATGTTCATGAAGAAGCTAATCAACCAGTATACATATTGACATAATAAAAGTGACAACAAGTTTTGGACTAATTTAGTCTGATAGCCTATTAATCATTAAAATATAGTATTAATATAGCAGTCACGAGTAATGATTTTAATTATTTACCTTCTTAACTTAATTAAGACCTAATCAACGTTTATCAATTGCCTCGATAGTATTGTGTTATCGCATCATAGAGCTGATATTTTAAAGGAAACGGATAATAAAAAGATGTTTAGATACGCAGACTAGTATGACGTGGTGAATATAAAATCATTATTAAATTCCTTAAAATACACAGTAACCCACAGTATTACAAATTCCCAACTCCATTAAAGTTATCAAATAATCAACTAGATATTTGATTCTTCAGAAACTATTCCACCCATCATTTAATACATATACAAACACATATATATACAATGAACGGATAATCAACATTTTTGGATAATTATCACTTGTTTATATCAATAAGTTGTCAAAATGACATTAGTGTATATCTTACTCTATATCTTAAACTGGTTCTCCATTTCCATGACATTTCCTTATATTAAAACATAACTTTCTATACATATTTATTCAATGAGGAACTGTGTAAACAAAATATATTCCTCAGTGTTTCAAAAGAGTCAGATCAGTTAGTGACTTGTGAATAATTAACAGTATTCATGAAACTTCTGTGTAAAGATTGAATGTTCCCTTGTTTTCCCTGGGACAATACCAAACTTATCACAGATTTAACTGTGTAAATACTGAGAAGTTAAAACCTTTCACTCTGCAAATTGTTTAAAAAATGTTATCTATTTAAAGCAAAATAACAGCTTATCCCTTATCAAATGTCTTATCAGTTTTAAAATTTTAAGTTGTGAAATTTTAGCAAAATATATTGAGATTGTATGTTTTATATAGTGAAGAATGTGAATGTTAGCATTAATCCGTTTACGCATCTTTATTCTGGCAGCAGATACTACGTTTCTAGCTGTATGCGTACTGACTCGTCATTAACCATACAATTTAAAATATATTAAATAACGGTAAGATTTAATGATGATCGAAGATCCAGAATTGACCAAGATCAATATATCACATCGGATGTGAGGGCAGCCACATTCTGAGAACAGAGAACGTAGCCTACTTTCTTTAAGAATTAGGTCAGTTAAAGCAAACGTTATAAGAGCATATCAAGCACAATTGTCCAAGAGGTCTCGGGGTTAAACAGTGGGAAGGAGAACCATTGATTCTCTCTCTGATCTGACAAATAACAAAGTTATGGAAGATAATTTTGGCCTGGATTTACATATTCTCTCTCACATTACAGACGGGAACTTCGATTGAGTCTGGAATAATCTTACTCGTATGAAAAGGTGGTAAATGATTCATGAACTGCATCCACAGCCATTGGCAGGAATTTATACAAATAAAATAATGATTATGAATACATTCTTCGAACTGAAAGATTTGAATTATCTTTAAGCCTAGTTATTTTGAACATATCACAATGTAGAATGAATATCCATTCATGTATCTTACAAAATTACTATTTAGTCTACTTGAAAAATATGTCATGTCATTATCTAAGAAACTTTAATTTCAAAACGGTCTTTTGAAATTTCATTCAGCACACATATGAAGGAAGATATAATTTAGCGCATTTGCTCTTGAGAAATAAACAAATGAAATGATTTTAAAAGCATCTGTCATTGAACGGCTATGTGAACATTTCACTTCTTTCTTTCGTTCTTTCTTCTTAGTATTCATAGTATAACACAATTACAATATCAACCATGGAACTTGTGTTGCTTCAATTGGTAACAGTTAAATGATTACCGATGAAGCAGTTAATAACCTCCTTTATAGAGGATAGGGTGCCTCTTATGTAAATAACAAGTAAATATTGATTCTATAGCAGTAAGGGGTTCAAAACAAGAGACAGCGTTTGTATTATATGACCGATTTCTGGGTGGCTGATTGAAATAATCCTTTATAGTTCAAATTGGTTTCTCTTTGTGAAATGTAATATGGCAGTGTATAGATTACACTGTCTGTAAAGAAAATACATAATGTTGCTTTGATGTTTTAGTCCTTGTGTTTTGGCACAGAGAAATAACATTTATTTAATGATGGAATAAAGTGAAAAGAATGAATAACAACATATTTATAGTGATTAAATGGCCATCTACATATATCTAAAAGGCTGTCATCTGAATCATAATACTGGATTGCCTTAATGTTAAGTTATCATTCAGACACGTGTTTGTCTGACGATAGATTATTCGGAAAAGCATGGAGTTAATTCATGATCAAATGAGAATTAATTAGGCAATTAACTCAAAATTTCTCCACGCGAATGGCTGCAAAATTGCCCAAGCAGCGTTAAACAATTTCTCACTCACTCACTGAGAAATGATGTATGTGAAATATGTAGTTTGGAAACATGTACAAGTATTGGTTTGGCTTTCTTTGCACGTTTTTTGGCATATTACTATATTGTTATATCAGAGGGTAAATTATATCATTGCACAATCCGATAAGCTGTATACATAGAAAACGGTAATCTGTATTAATAGAATATGGTGTGATGTTTAAAGAGACACTTTTGTTGAGGTAGATGTGTAGGTCATATGCGTTTTTGAGATTTCAGACAGCAAGAAGGTTGACCATTCCATCATTGTTCCATATTCAAAACTCTACTTTGAGTGTTTAGGTATTGCTACATCACTTCACTACCTTCAAGCGGCCATTTTAATGTGAACTCATTAGAATGGCCACTCAATGGGAAATGGACTCGCATGACTTAACTGCAATATGAAAATTCGTTTTAGAACTCTTTTTATTGGTTCAGGATATTTATTTAGTCATTGGTAACACTGATTTGCCTTTTTGTGATATCATTTTATATCAGTAAGTAAAACGTGTTACAGCGCCTTTAAGGGTACTAGCACACTTCTTAATGGATATTGTTAGAGATAGTTGCCATCATTATGCATTTGATAAGTGTTATTAACTCACACTTATTTGGGAATACATGTGCATTGATAAGTAGAGATAAGTATACACTTGAGCAATACCTCTATGTACCTTGTTATAATTCTTTAAATATTACCTGTTTAATAAATGTATCTATTTTAATATAAAGTAGTTTCCACAAAGACTATCTAAGAGTTCCCTTTGTCGTGTCAATATTTCATTTGAGGCAATACATCACTTGTTTGATAGGCATGTAATCTTAAAGTCGAAACCTAGTTCCCTAACATTCACAATGCTAACATTTGAGAATGCTTATGACCCTTGCCAGGCCTCTTCGACACTTCAATGTTTGAATTTACAAACGATATATGTGTGTTTTGTATGATGATAGAACCATTTAGTCTGAACTACTTCATGTGAGGCATTCAATGAGGCAATGGAGATGTGTGTTGCAATTCTGAGAGCAATGGCGTTCTAGAAACAGTGATGGTATTATCAGATTACCTAGAAGAAATAGATTACACTGAGATAGATGAGTGTGAACACGCTGAATTATTTGTGTTCTAAAACGAGAGGATAGTTGTGGACTGTTATTTGCACATATTTTGAGATCGAATATTCAATTTGAAAAATAACAGATATGACTAACATGAAAGTCATGCCTTGGGTCATGAACCATCATTAATTGATCATTTCGGGTTCAGTAAGATTCCAAATACGTCAGGAAGAGTATTACAAAATGCAAACACTTCTCAGACGACAGTCATCAAAATGCTATTGCCTCTGAGATAACATACATTAACTGATTTAGTGAAATGAAATTCAGTCAGACACAGCTATTGTGGTGTTACAGGTTTGAGGTTTATTAAGAGCTATTCTTGCTTGGACTCTTTTATGTCTTGAAGTTATGTAAACACGTTATTTCTGGGACCCTGTAATTTTTGTTGAAGGAAAACTAAATTGATATTTCCCTTAGGGATCGATGAATAAAGGTGAAAAGTTAGGTCATAATATTATTAAGTAATATAAAAATATATGGCCTTTGGCATAAGTGGTTACTATTCTCACGTACAAAAGAAACGTCCCCATACAAAATACAATATATTTCAATCCACGAGCGATAAATAGGACTGAAACAGCGTTACATCATGTCTTCAGAACCCAAATACTACATATGAATCAAAACATTATCTGTTAAAATTTATGGGGAACACACGTTTTAAGAAATCGTCGGTATGGAATCTCCTTTACTATACGAGATAGGAGCGTCAAAAAACAATATTAGCTTGCTTTGTGACGTCCTACAGTAATGATGCGTCAACAAATTTAAATCAAATATGGTCATTTACGTCAAAAACATCTTTCATTAATCCGATTTTTAGTTTTTAAAATGTTAAATATGAATACCGAACAGTGTGGCCAAAAACATCTTGAAAAGGCGAATTTAGCACCCAATGTGTAGTTGAATAGACATATAAATGAAAGTATCATACTCTGCTGAGTACAAAACATGTGTCTATCGAATACATACAACATACACTTTTTCCGACATCAATATTTCATTTTATACTCTTTTTAAAATGTGGGGACGTTTCTTTTGCACGTGACTTTATTTTGATTTTTGTGAGATTTAAGAACGGATTCAAAGTGATTTCTTACGGTATAAGTTGTTGCTCTATGTTCCCCGAAGTCTGCAAGCTACACACTCATAAAACTGTGCTTTTCTATTGACGTTATTTATTTAAAATATCAAGTATTCAAGGGACTGGGACATGACTTATGTTTTTCTCCTCACATTGTGTTGAAATGATCAAAACAGTTTAGTATATCATTGTGTCATTTAATAACTAGGATTTTATATCAAGTAGAAGTTCAATATGATTATTATTATTATGACATGGTCGACTCAGCAGCTAGCACATCTTATTTTGAATTAACATGGCACTCTTACATTTCCCCTATGATGGGAAATTAAAATGTGAAACATATATATCTGATATATTTTTCTGTTCAGCATTAGTCAGTTTTCATAATATCATTTCTGCTAAGTTTGGTTTTAAAATATTTCATGTTGAATGTTGATTTTTATCTGCAGTTCACAGGACGTTTCTGTTATTATTCATCTAGACAGTGGAAAGATGCAGTTATTAGACTGTGAAATGATGCCCTCATTAAAGTGAAAAAGTGAAATAACAGTTAGTGGAGACAATGGGATATATGTAATAAACTGTCCAATGGAATGATGTGCAGAATAGTGAAACGCATCTATTGATGACTGTTCATGTCAGTTAAATTTTACGACTAATGACAACTGAAGGTGAAAGGTGAACATTCATCGGAAATTTCCATATATGCCATATTTTATGTCACTTTTGATAATATCTTTCGTAAGATTGATTTAAAATCTTTCAAATGGAATATTCAGTTTTACTTGCAGTTCAAAAGACTTTTACGTAATTACACATTTACAGACAGTGAATTACTGCACTTATTAAAACGCAACAGTGTAATGATGCTTTATTAAACAGTCCAGTGGAGTAATGCTTTATTTAAACATAATAGTGAACTGAAGCCTTTTTTAAATGTAACTGTGAAATGATGCACTTACATGTACTTCGAAATGTAATGTCAAATTTGTCGATGACCAATAACTGAAAAAGGTTAAAACGCAATTAATGTTCTTAGATAATTGATAAATTAAATCTGCATTTGGTGTGGCAATGTATTTCAAGGTAAAAGTAACTGGTCATATGTTTATTTAGTTGATTTTGACAGAAGTCATTTTTATAATGACTGATATTTGATATCATTGTAATTGCAAGTGTTACAGGGTTGGAGATAGAGCTTATCTTTATTTCCTCCAAAATATGAAGATTGGTACATATCTCTACACAATCAGAAGTTAAATATACAGTGAATCAATGCACAATTAATTTTAAAAATTATCGAGAATGACAGACAGTCATAAAGTCTAGATCTGACACCAATATCACCACCTTCTCCCATTCTGTCATATTTAATCTGCCCTGTGATGTACAGGAACAACCAAGCAAATTAACAATAATTTTATCATCATCATCATCATCATCATCATCATCTTTTTCCAAAAATTCAAACAAATCAGATACTGGTATGATATCACACATCCTTGGAAACATGTCATTTCTCAAATCATTAAAAACTGTACATGATAGTATAAGATGTTTTACAATATCACAAGCTACCATTCCACATATAAACTCCCTGGAATCAATCTTTTTACAGCCAACACGAATAATATGAGAGATATTGAATTATTTTTGCTTATTGGTCAAAGCAAGCTCCCAGAGTCTGCTGGGTTTACAAGGCTCTCGGATTAGGTGTTATCTAGATAGAACCTCTCTCACTGCTATATGATGACACAGCAACCTTTCATAAGATTGAACAATTTTAGATTTAACAATATCACTCCATTTTGCTTTGGAGCATGAAACACCTGTTGCGATATATATGTGTCAAGAACACCAAACACATTGTATTTGTCTGGAAGTGAAACCATGTACATAATAGGTGACTGGGATTTATCATGTTGGCCACTCACCTATATTCAAAGAGACGATGAAGGAATAATTGCTTAACAGCATAGCCATTGACTAGACAACACCATCTGCCAAACATAAGCAAACATGCTTTGCCCTTGAACCGGCAGTAAACCCAGATTATCTTAAACCACAAGAGAAGCAGTGCGTTTGGGCAGAACTTGTTTCTTTTGGCAGAAATACCTCTGCAAGGACTCCAATATCTCCAATTCTCTTGATGTTAATCTGCTTCATACTGTACAACCATTTATTGCACATGGCAAGATGGCGTTATTCCATATGCGACAAGCACAGACAAAATTGAGTGAACCATAGCATAGCCCAAGTTCATGATACATATTTACCAGTTTTCGAGTTTTCGAGGACATGGTCATATCATACGACCTATTACATGTAGACAAATGAACTCCAGCATACGTTACGGATTGCTTTAAGGGGATTGACATTGAGCCAAGATATAAGTTAAGTGATGTAAGGTATCTATCTGCATTGAATACATGAAGCAGGGCACTTTTACTGACGTTAAACTTTAACAAATTAAATCTGCATTTTGTGTAGTAATGTATTTCAAGTTACCTGGTAAGCTAAACGTAACTGGTCATATGTTTATTTAGTTGATTTTAAATGACTGAAGTCCCCTTCATTATTATTTGATATAATTGTTATCGCAAGTGTTAAAGGGTAATGTATATTGTCATATTCGAAGAATAACCTTAAGGTTGTAACAAGCATGCCATTCAACTGCATCTGTAAGTTCCCAGATCTACTCGGCATGGAATCAAAATGTCTTGGGTGTATTCATAATCATAGACGACCTCTGCAACAGTTTTAAGGGTGTATTAACATTAAATGTCTCGGACACATGTTTGCTTACTATAAATAAACATGAATAAAATGGAATAGGTGTTTTCTTTGTTGCTTGATTAATTCTAATAAAACATCACATGGAAGTAGCAAATAGATAAGAAAATGAAAGTTAATACTGTGAGCTAAAGACAAGTCATTATTACAGACAAAATACACCTACGACACTATCTCACTCATAGTGAAACTGCAATTTGAACATCTAGTAATTCCTTAACCTCAGATAACATTGGTGATTATAAAACACTAGTACTGTATGTTAAATTTAAAGGTACAAGTGAGCCGATTTTCATAAATTCCATCCTTTATACTCTTAGTATTTCCCCCTGTATCTTCCCACTTGTATGTATGCTTTTGTAGATAATTTAATAGACCATTTCCTAAAGGAAATGATTTCATCAAACTCGTATGGACAAAACATGCAAAATTAATTATCATCTTGAAAGAACCTTATTGATTGAATATTTAACGACCTCTTCTTTTCTTGACGAACAAGGATTTTGAAATCTTTATCATGCTCATGCGATATGTTAATTCTATTAAAGGACAAGGCATTTAGTAGCAACATCGTTCATATAGAATACTTATAAGTTAGGGACATGGTTCAATCCGTCATTTTGTTTGAAATGTGCATTTATATTGATATAATACCCTGTAAGAAAGAATGATCAACGTTGTCTTATTGAGCTGTAACAAAGCTTTCTACAGTCATGGCATCCATTTGATGACTTAACTTCTCTTCTCATTGTCTTTTTTGAAGGAATGAGCACTAATTATTGTAAATTTAACAAATCTCATGGCACCGTTAATTTCGTTTCTATAAAAATACCCCGATAGAATTCTCTCTGTTAGACAAAGTAATTTAATCACTTGACATCGAAATTGCCATATCTCATACTTCAAACACAATATGACTTAATACGATATTAAAGTTTGTTTCATCTATGTCTACTTCCATTTCTATTTACGATTATGATGAAATTGTTCTAAGGGGAAAGAACATGATCAATTGCAGCTTATTCGCTACGGTTCATTGCAAAAAGCATTTTTTCAAAATAACTTTAAATGTGACATGTTTTTGCTCCTGTCATATCCAAATAAGTTATTCATATACTCATGTTGTTTGGAACTTGTTTCTATTTTATCGTTGTTGGGACACTGGGCACATCAGGGAAGTTTTTTTTATCCAAAAATGTCATTATATCAATTTTTGTATCGCTTCGGTGAGCACAGAGTTTCAGATGATTTAAAGGCTATAAATCTTTTTGATAAGCTATAATATTCATATTATCTTTCAGCTTTTATTTCACACAGACTGTAATAATTTGCTGATGTTTTACGGCCTCCATGCCGTTTCGTGTTTCCGTTTGCAATTTTTTAATCTAATCTAATTAAACAAATTTCTCGTCGCTAATGGTTGTGATACTGCCGAAGGCGTTAAACAATAACTGACTCACTCACTATTTCTTCCAAACTGAAACAAATTATCAAGTAGTTGGTATTCACAGCAAATTTCAATGAACACACAACTAACTATCTTAAGTAATACTTCTTTTGCTAATAAGAGATAGATATACCCAGTTAAGTTTAAAGGTACACAAAGGTATGTTCAACAGCTGATGTCGCTTGTGTGAAATCATAGGATATCTCTTTGGATAAATTGTTTTAACAGTAGTATGTACAGTAGATGTAACACATTGACCTGATGACATTAACTATATGACTCCACAGTGCATACAAATCATAATAATACCAGTCCTTTTATATAGCCCTATTTCGATGCATGAACATGCTCAAAGCGCACAATTTGTATTAGTACCCTGAAGGAATTGTACTTTTGGTGCTGTACTAAGCGCTCCGCACGACCACGACCACATGGCCGTACTATCCTGTGTTCAGGTACCCATTGGAACAACTTGGTGACATCAAAACCTGATGACATCTAAATGTGTCGTTGTCAAAATCGGGATGATGCTACAACACAATGACAACATCACGCTGATAGATTGATGGCAGCATTGTGCTCTGTGAATACTGAAAGTAATGGAGAATGATTTAAGATTATGAATAGAATCTCATCCTCGTATCTTCTGATATCAAAGTTATCAACACACGTTAACCAAATTAAGAATTATTTAGCGATCCTCGTAAATTTCTTACTTTTATCAACTAGTGTTGAAATATTTGTTATTAGAAGATAGGTTGTATTCTCTACATAAACTACATTTCTCTTGTCGCAGGTCCTGCGTATCATGTTCATTAAGTGTCTCATTAACAACACATGCAGATGCCAATCCACAATTGCTCTGATTTCACGTTCTTCCTAAAATGGGAGCTTAAATATGAATACATAGAGGAGGTTTGGCTGTTCTTGACAAATACCATGTTTATCTCATCGAGTAAGGTAACCAGTTTATATTATCACGAGCGGCGCAGTGATAATAATTTAAGTTTCTATCTTACGAGAAATTTTCTGTTTATTATATGACCAAATCCTTGCATATTTACCAAAATCGACTTGCATTTACGTTAAGTCGGCTCCAGAATGAGTCTGTCGCCTGTCATGACGTCGGAATATTCTTTTATGACGTCAGATCATTGTTATATCAGTCAATAGTGACTGATTACACGTTCCATTGTTATTTTCACTAGTGACTGATAACACGGTTTATTTTGATTGATAGACCCCGGTATTTCACCTGCAATCATATAATAAATGAATATCTTTTAAAAATGAGGTTATAAGTTTCCTTTGATGTGCCCGTCAACGTTACTGCGATCATTCTCAAAAGGAGACTATTCACCTTTCGACAGAATGAAATGATGATTGGCCTTTCGGTGGTATAAATAATATATGTGACTACAGACAAAATGTGAACAATTTAAAGAGTAAAATGTTGTCCAAATGAACGTTTATATTGCTATTGCGGCCGTCGATTGTATGTTTTGTGAAAAATGCTAATCACACAAGATATTGTTAAGACTTTTAGTTATTGTCAAATGAATTGATAAAAAATGAATCATCTCTGAAGGGAATCACAACCATAACTCAACAATACACCAGACACATATAACGCTCTCGTTTCTCCATTAAAAACACAGTGAAGTGCAATTAACATCATTTGCCTTGTCAAATCAAAACCAATAAGTGCAGTTCTCCATCCATCAATGAAATATATCCAATTGTTCTCCCATCCGCTCTTCATTCAAAATAAGTTTCCACGCATCCCTGAAAGACCCGGTGAGCTTATGGCTTGGCATCATCTGTTTTATAGGAGTTCTAACATGTGCTTTGAGAAATGGTTATTCAAAAAGAGATTTTGATACTCCGAAACTAAGAACTGAAGGTCTCAAAAAATGTTACGCAATATTAATTTTGCAAAACCATCTTTTTGTAACTAATATAATATTCACTTAAGTAGTTATTAATATTTGATAATTATTATGTTTGATATGAAACTACCAACGACCCTATTATATTTACATTTTATTACATTATTTGATAACACAGCGTGACCAGTCAGAAAGAAAGTTAATGGTAGTAGTAACATTAGGGGTTCGTGACAATATTTCTTTCTTATTTTATCTCATAACAGTGAGTGTCAATTTCAAATGACATATAAGGAACACAATATGTCATTGTGAGAGGTTTGTGTAGAAAAGTTTAGAGGTCTTGGTGAGAGCCGGTGAAGAAGAGTATAATGTTTTTTGTGATGGCAGCTGCTGAAGAAGAGTATAGTAGGCTATGTGAGAGGCTTGATGACAAAAGCATACAGTTGTGGAGGGTAGTTTGAAGGAAATAAAAGAACTTTTAAATTATAGATGAATAAAAGTCAACAATACAACGGTTTCAAACTGTGCATATATGTAGGGTTCTCGATTTGAAATATATTATGTATACATAATACATACGTGTATATCTCATGAATATATCACATCAAGCATTGCCTGATCTTGTAGCAGGTCAGTCGTCTTCTCACAAACACTCACATGGTATCGAAAGGTAACACAGACTGAAGTAGATGAATATTTAAATTCCCATCTACACATGAGTTGGTTCAATGTTTCTAACTAGCTCCAACATGTGGCGTCACATGCGCATATACGTCTCATGGTTATCCTTTGAAAGTCAAAATATAAATTTCCTTTGATGTCACTGACAAATGGAATGTGAAAAAATTGGAAATCATGCTCAAAAGATGAATATTTACAATCAGGCGGAACTAAACATTCTCCAGACAAAATAATTTACTTCATCACTTTAACTCATGTCTTGTGAATAGATCAGTAAATTGGCCGCTGACCCTCTATCAGACACATTAAATGTGACTGCAAAAACGGATGTGAACACTTTGAACACTCAAACATTGTCTAGACGAACGTCATGTTGCTACATGTCCAACGATTTGATGCATTGTGACTGAAGAACAGAACCACACAAGATGATGTTAAATCAGAAATGATTAATGGATTGACACAGACTAAATATTATCAAGTAATTTTCAATTTGACCTGCCGAGAAGGTCAAATTTCTAACGGCAAAGTATGCAAACTATACTGCTCAAGCCTGCACATACTATACACATAGCCAAATACAACAGTTCTCTTACCTCATGTACACATTCAGTTGAAAGTGCTATCTCCAATAATGTTCATTTTATGTAATGACTTTGAAAAGAACGAGGCGAAATCAGTAACAGACTTTTCAAAATCGACAATTCCTGTTTAAATCAGGCATTGATGAAGATCACTGTATCAAATGTTACTGTTGTTTTTCAGTCATTTCATAAAATACATCGCAAATATTGCCATTTATTTTAAACATTCTCAATCTTTGAATAATGTCTAACATGTCGAGCTTGGTAATTTGTTCACGACAATCGATAATTAAGGGTCCTTACACACAATCTGAGGGACTTCTAAATCATAATAAATTCATTCACGATGAGGCCAGATGGTTGCTTAAAACGTAAACATACCCCCTCTTTTATACATTTTCTTTAAACAGTTAATGTAAAAATTATAAGTATAAGTACTTATATATGAACAACATAAAGGTAACGTACTAAACACTCACTGTGTATCTGCCCCGTGTTAAAGCCAACAAGTCATGTCGGCCACCAGGTTGTTTCACTGTTAATGTCTATTGTGGTGTGCACCACTGATTCGTACCTATATACACATCGAACAGCAGGCGTAAGAAGAGAATACGACTAAATGCTCAACAAGAATGTTTGCTTTAATTCTACCCAATCTTTAGGCGAGTGTCTCAAATTTTTGTAGTAAAGAATCAGTGGATACAGTTGTAATTTGTGTCACCTACTTGTGTCTCAAAGGGAACATGTCATGTAATTTGGATTTCGTGAACGTCATTGAACTGTATTACGTAGAGGGTAATGTCCGAGTAACTCTCCATTCCTTAAAAATAATGGAGCCGAGGCCCCGGAGTGGCCGAGGCCCATTATTTTAAGGAATGGAGAGTTACGAGGATATTACCCTACTTAAATTACACTCAAAGTATTGCTCTTTTATCAAAATTGCTAAAAAGTTTAAGAAATTAAATTTCTACTTAAAAAATATGATGTGATGTGTAACTCTCCATTACTGAAAAATAATGGAGTGAAAGAACAATAGGATGACGTCACAAGTGTAATTTAACTCAATTGCACTGACAAAAATCGTCTTCCGACCCTGTAAACAATAAACACTCCTCAATTCATCACGTGCAGTGGTTTGGTTGACCACATAATTTCATGTCACAAATATGTAATCAACATCGACTGAGTATAGAAAAAAACAACATTATTGACGATTGATGATGGTGATCTCTTAGATTAGTGTGTGAGTTAAATACCATTAAATATTCCTAAATTTACAACTTTATGAATATTAGATTTGAATTCAAGGTGGATGACAGAAAACACAAATTTGAACTGTTTTACCGATAGTTTCTATGAACATGAGTAACATTTCAGACTGTATTGTTCTTCTTTGTTTAACTTCCTTCAGACAAGGTCAGGACAATAGGAACATCCATTGTGTTGATGGGGGTCACACATTGCAAACGTTATAACTGGTGTTACTTTATCGAGAAGTACCGACTGTTGCCGAAAACTACCATTTTGATGATAGTAGACTAAGTATATTGACGATATGAAGGTAAAAGCAGCGATTTCTGATCGAAAACCGGACAATGCACTGCGTGTGGCGGGCGTCAATGAGTCAAACGCAAGTTTGGAAACTTATTTATAACAGACACAAAGACAAATGTGAGTTGATAATGTTAAACAGGTCACATAACTACTGTGCATGAAACTCGGACGTGCAGTTTCGGTTTCTGCACATGCATAATGATGTTACTAAATTTTAATTGGAAACTAGTAATTATGATATATCTGGCGATTGCGGATAAACATGCAAGCTGAGTGAATTTCTTTGTATTGTAGACAGCACGTGTGGTGAGTTGGGACGTATTAAAGCCAAAAAATTGTATGAAACAAAATGGATGCACCTTTAATCAGTCAAACAATTTCCCTTTCATGCGGTTGGAATAATTGGAACCTATGGGTGTATGATGAATTTTCTTGTTAAATACGAGAAACTCATGATGTGGGGACTGGCGTTTTTAGATGTATGTCAATTCTGTATCAGAATTAGCATATGTTGTAGTATGTAACCTGACCTTATTTCAATTAATTAAAGTAGTTAATGTTTTGGTTAAGTTAAAGGCGCTGTAGCACGCCGTTATTACTACAAAGTACTGTCTATAAAATGGTAAATACATGTCACCAATGGCTAAATAATGCCAAAATAAATTTAAAACAATTCTGAAACGAATATACATGAATCGGTTAATTCCATTTCCAATTTGGCGGCCATTTTAAGGTGTTTCTATTAAAATGGCCGATCGAAGATAGTTCCAGTGATCTGATTGATGAAGTGATAGCTAAACATCCAGAGTGAGTTTCAAATATGGTACAATGATGGAATCAGTCAATTTAAAAGTGTAGCTTTACATGTATATGTAGCCCTAGTTTCATCCATGGAACAGATAACAATTTTCTTTGGGTCGAAATAATTGGTCGTGTAATCAGATGTTTTACTCTTTAACATAACAATGTATTGTATAAATTTTAATAATGAATTATAAATTTGCGACAAAACATATTTTAAAATCGGCTGTTACGGCTTTAAGTTTCGTTGATAGTACAGTGTCAGATGTAACAGTAACATATACAATTGTTATAATCATTACAAACATCTACTTACAATAACATATTTAGAGATGCATTGCTGACATAAACGATAACTAAAACACTTCAGTGAAAACACTATGTAAGCTGTCACCAAATGTATACAAATATTGCGATCAGTGCAACAAATTGTGAAAAGTGCATTCAACTACGCACAAAATGAGATCTCTACAACATTTAAATATTAATGGCAGAATGGCAATCAAAATGAAGACAGAGCGAATCGTTATTTCACGTTTCATATTTTGGACATTTCATTTATTACTTCAACAATATCACTTTTTTGCCAGTTATATGTAAATGCTTCGTGGAGAGACAAATGCCGACCAAGTAACCAATTGCATCTGATTCAGTAGTTTTCAGTAGTTTTATTCATGTGAAAGGAGATGCTACAAATTAAATTTATAACTAATTTAACTTGAACACTAGTTCGCAAATGTGCTGAAGTATATAAGTTTCTTTCGCTTTTCATTATCATGGATTTTAGTCAGCTTCTCAAAATGTTAAAGATATATTGCTGTCCGACTTGACATAAACAACGTTATAATTTGAGTCTCCTGGCAAGTGTTGATAGGTGATGAATTATTCAGGACCAGATGCAGGGAGTAATGTTAAACAGGAACCACCTTGAATGATGAACTATAGCCTCAAACCACGTGTGCAAATGTAATTATTTTGCTTAGTTAACAAAGCCGTTTCTCATGTGTACTTCCGAAACTTAAGGGAAGTTTAGAATGTGATTCTTTACACGTACTATGTGTTCAAAAGCAGATTACCAACATATTCGAATGACTGTTTATCGATAATTTTTTGGAAAATTGTCGAGGTTCAAGCTTTATTCACGAAAGCATGCTATCATGCGAGAAAGAATGGATATAATTTGAGTCGTGGAATTATATCATACAATATGGGCTGTCCCAATACTTGTCCTTGAAACATGTGGTAATATTTATGTAAGTGTCCGTACTAATATGACACTGCGTGGGATAGGTGTACAAAAGAAGTAATCTAAACACAGCCATCCATCATATGAAAAAAGTCCTTCTCAATTTCAGTGGACAAGGGACTTCAAGTCCATGTCACTCCTACGGACATATAAACACCATCCACAGTGATGCATGAAACGCCAGACTTTGTCTGTTGTCAGCAATCTTCATATGTTGAGACATGAGCACTGAAATACATTGATGAAGAACCTTCCGGGATGCAGTTGTATAAGAAAAATATCAGTGAAGTACCATAAAACATGGAAAAAATCACTCATCAAATGTTAAACGCTACAATGCTTTATGAGGAACACTTGCACCAGTTATATATGTTTTGATAGTGACATTCATATAATATATTAGCTTCATAAACTGTAAACGTTTTGGGAACTTTACAGCAGGAACATCATATGCCTGGACTTGATTATTTGTATTTTTACAGCAGCTGAGGCTAGTTATCAGGTAAGTAGTTTAAGAAGACGTATGAAATCAATGGATTATGTTGATTCTCTTACTTTCCTTCGTGTCGTTTCTTGTTTACTTTTGCAATTATTTTTTACAATAAGGCAATTAAGTAAAACTTGTCGCCACTAACTGCTGCCACGTTGCAGCAACTCGATCCGTCAAATGGCATGAAAGAAAGTATATGCTTCTAATACCTCTGTAGCTTATCATTGTATACGGCTTCAAATCAACACCTTCTTTAAGTTCGACAGCTTGAGTGAATCAATTATGACACACCCTCACTTAGACATGCAAGTAAACCGACTGGCACACAGACAACTTACAGCATTTCCACCCTCTGTCCCAGTTTGCTTCCACCCTTCCGTTCATCTAGTTAATCTAGTATGACACGCCTTCACTTAAACACGCAAGGAAACAGGTTCAAAATAGATACATTACAACATTTCCGTACTCTGTCCCAGTTCGTTTCCTTCTTGTCATTCATCAATATAGATCTAGACATAGACCCATGTCATCTCTCTCTTCATCAAACAAGTGTTCTTCTGGCACGTGCTTGGCGTGGTTCTTTTGTGTTTGTTGTCTGCTTTAAGGGTCAGTTTAGAGACGAATGTAAAACAGACAAATATTTACCTCACGATCAGTAAGGTTTGCACATTTAAACATCAATGCAATTAAACGTCAGTCCCTTTGAAGCGAGTGACATGAAATGGTTAAACAACTTCCTGTAGAATAACAAAATCATAATGTGTTTGGATACATGTCGCATTTTGCCTTGTGTCTTCTGTTTGCTTCTTTAATTACTATAGAGAGCATATTTATCTTCCAGCCGCTGCTCGCAGGTTTCACCGCAATGCATAGCCACATGGCGTTGCGGGCTTTCTCCCTGCATTAATACTAGCAGCTGCCATATAAGTGAAATACTCTTGAAAGCGGCGTTAAACCACAACTCACCTCACCTCACCTCATATTTATCTAACGAATGTCATTTCTTAGTTATATACGCCTCTTTGCTTTGAATATCATTTTTAATGACTAATGACTAATAATCCTACTTTACATCAGATAATTTGAAATTCTGCTTCTCAAATCTATCTTTCTGAATTGTACATGGTTAAACACCTTCCTGTAGAATAACAAAATCTTAATGTGTTTGGATACATGTCGCATTTTGCCTTGTGTCTTCTGTTTGCTTCTTTAATTACTATAGAAAGCATATTTATCTAACGAATGTTTTTTCTTAGTTATATACGCCTCTGTGCTTTGAATATCATTGTTAATGACTAATGACTAATGACTAATATTCCTTCTTTACATCAGATAATTTGAAATTCTGCTTCTCAAATCTTTTTTTCTGAATTGTACAACATCAAGTGAATCATGTTTCTCTATTATATCATAATAGGAACACTCCATGCAAATGTAAAATGTATTTTTCTATGAGGCAGCAACGATTCCAATGTCATACAACTCAACAAACAAAGTGCATTTACGTTTAATTTAAATGAGGGATATAACAAAACGAATTTTAGTATGAAGATAAATAGTGTCCAGTGTCTGATCACTCGCGTAACATATTCTAATAATAATAATAATAATAATGAGGGTATTTATAATGCGCACAACTCCTCATTACACAGAACATGCTCAATGCGCTACAACATAAATTCATAAAAGTGTGAGTAGGAATGTCTATGTACAACAGTAAAGAAAATGATCAATATCTTTTAAACAAGAAGGTTTTCAGGAGTCCCTTGAACACGTCTAGGGAAGATGCAGTTTTAATGTCTAACGGAAGCGAGTTCCACAGATGTGCGGCAGAGTAGCTGAAAGATCTGCCACCGAAGGATTTGAGGTTGTAGGTAGGGACTTGAAGCAGGTGTTGAGAGTTTGAGCGAAGGCTACGAGACCATGTAGGTATGGTGGGGCTGTTCTGTTGATTGCTTTGAAGGTGAGACAAAGACTTTTAAACTCTATTCTTTCTTGGATCCGAAGCCAGTGCAGAGACATTAGAATAGGAGAGATGTGGCAGTGTTTTAACTTTGTGATGTGGCGGGCAGCTGAGTTTTGAATTCTTTGAAGTCTTTGAATTTGATACTTCGAGGTTCCTATTAACAAGCTATTGCAATATTCTAAACGGGATAATATAAGAGATCTGATCAAGGTTGCTGTTGCTTCTTTGGTGAGGAGATGTCGGATGCTGCTGATGTTTCTTAGGTGAAAATAGGAGGTTTTGCATAAGTGGCTTATTTGACTTTCCATGGTGAGTCCTGAATCCAGAAATACTCCAAGATTTTTAACAATGTCTGAAAATGAAATTTTTGAGATGCCTATGTTGATATTTCCAATGTGACAGTTCCTCAAACGGGTTTTAGGACCAATCACAATCGCCTCCGTCTTGCCATCATTGAGCTTGAGGTAATTTGTTGACATCCATGTCCTTACAGTGGAGAGGCATGCTTCCAGTCTGGCTTGAAATGAGGCTTGACTAGTTTGACTGAGATCGAGAGTGTCCAGAAGTTGGGCGTCGTCAGTCCTTGCTCTCTGTGGTCCAGTGTACATCACAAAAAGGATCGGTCCAAGGACGGATCCCTGCGGAACACCAAACTTTAGTTCTTTGTGGCCAGAGTCGACTCCATCAATCTGCACAAACTGGGAGCGTCCAGACAGCTTTGACAAGCACCAACGTAGAACAGTACCACTGACACCATATTCCTGCTCCAGACGATCCACCAGGTTGTAGTGGTCTATGGTGTCGAAGGCCGCAGAGAGGTCTAATAACACCAATATTGCAAGATTGCCACTGTCAACTGCACTCATAATGCTATCTAAGATACAGTTTAGAGATGTCTCGGTGCTGTGGGCAGCTCTGTATGCAGACTGGTATCTATCTAATAAATCTGATGTATTTAGGTTATCCATGAGCTAAATTTTAACAACCTTTTCGATTATCTTTGATAGAAAACATAAGTTTGATACGGGGCGATAATTTGAGAAAACTTCTGGGTCCAATTTAGAGTTTTTCAAGAGAGGTTTGATGACAGCACATTTAAAGTTATTTGGGAAAACACCAGAGGAAAGACTCAGATTCACTATTCTAGTGATCGTTGACAATACATCATCCAAGATCAATAACAGGAAGGAGGTTGGAACAGTTTGTTTTGAAATGACCAACACATGAAATGAGGGACAAGAAGTCAGCTTTCAACCAATGAAATCATCGGAGACGATAAACAGATAACGGAAACAGCTGCTGCTTTGTTATGATTGTTCTCTTGAGTATTATTCTATCTAAATATTCTCCGGATTGCAAATACAACCTATTTGCATTGAAAAATATTAGTAGATGAGAGGAAATTATAATCAATTTTACAATCTAGTTTAAACCAGGTGCATGTCTCCACAGTTCATCACTAGCTCTACTGCATTACTGGTCGTCTGTTAAACTGATATATGAGGAAATGACCAACACATGAAATGAGGGACAAGAAGTCAGCTTTCAAGCAATGAAATCATCGGAGACGATATACAGATAACGGAAACATCTGCTGCTTTGTTATGATTGTTTGATTTGAAAACATTAATATGAAACCTATTGAGTTGAACAATGTTGGTCCTATGCAAGCATATTTTACCCGCTGTCTTTATTTTTTAGATTCGGTCACATGAAAAACAGATTGATTTTAACCCGGATCTGAATTAAAGGGAGCGTTCTATCGGTCATTGTCTGCCATTTTGTGTTTGTACATTCCGTGATGGTCATTGAAACTGGACTGTGTATTGATAACATGTGACAATAGAATGTCCCCTCGTAATTTTTTTCAAAATATATACTCATAGAACCCTTCCTTTAAGTGACTAAAATACATAAAGTGTTATTTCATGACGTCATGTTGTTATTGAAATTGATCTCCATCACCACTCTATAATTGTATATGTTTCTAATGTCCCAGAAGAATTATGAAAGAATTACAATGGCTATCATTTATCTTCAACCGTTGTTTTCTTTGATAATAATATTCATTGAAATTCAGGATGGTTATAATTTTATGTGAAACGAACTATGGACATCTCCATGTTTATACATTAAACTTTATTTACGTATTTACCACAGTCTGTCACTTTATATTCTTCATGCAGTGATTTTCACTGTAATTGTGTTATTACATTTCCTTACCATTGTATTGAGTTGACCTAAAGTATATATAATATTTTGCATGAAAAATAAACAATTAGTAGTGACGACTGCAAGTTTCATTTGAGAAAGCACAACAAAATATTTTCAAAATATTAGTAATATTTGTCTAAAACATATTCAAACAACTTCAAATTGTAATGACAGTAAAAATCCAAATGCTTTCTCACATTATTTCCTCTTGTCAGATCTGAAACAGACATCAAAGCCTGCAGTATAGTTTCAGTCTTATGACAGGTGATGAATTATTCAGAAGCAGATGAAGGGAGTCAAGTTACCGAAATCAGCCAGAATTATAAGTTGTAGTTCCATCTGAACATGTAAATTTGGTTCTTTTGCATCTTAAATCCGATAACCGTTGGCGTGTTTCCTTTGTGCCCTTAGCCATAGGGAAAGTTTCGAATGTCATTAGCATTTGAATAATGACTTTACCAGTATCCATTGGATGTAGGGCATTTTGATGAGAATACATAAGAAAAGACGAGTTTATGGATAATGACTTCTTCTATTGTGTAGATGCACGATGTTTCACTCACTCGTTCATCAGGTGAATATACATAGTAAAGAAGAAATATGTCTTTTCGTCTGTGATGATGTCATACACGATCGCTGATTGTCTCTAGTACATCTTGCAAGGCTGAATGATACAGTATTCATTGTAAGTGTTCACACTTCATTTCGTCATCATATATTGATTGATTTTTAAAGACTTGGAGATACATGTACCTTCCACTTCCAGTTGTAATTTTGTTATATATTGTTGGGGTATATTAATTGCTGAAAAACTATGGAAATAGTGAGTGAGTGAGTTATTGTTTAATGCCGCTTCGTCAGTATCGCAGACATTTGCGGCCTGTGGAAATAGAAGTTTGCCTTAAAATAATTGAAACTACTTAGGATGTAGAACATGATTCCCAAGCGTTGGTGTTTCCAATTTTCAACTCTCAAAATCAGCCTGTGGCAGCCTCAAAATATCAACTGTTATCTAGACGTAAATATCAATGATAACCAAGCAAATGAATTACCACTGTCCTTGCAATGTAGATAATCAGAACATAATTCGCCATCTTACATGATAATTCCTGTTTGTGTTTTCAAATATTTTTATGTTATGAGGAATACAATAAATAGATCAAACGAACAAACACAAAGTCATTGATTTATTGAGGTATATTTACACGAAATAAATTAATAAACAAATGAAGAGTATTTAAATATTCTTGAGCGTTATCCTGTAAGCAATTTTGCGACATCAATGTAATGACCAATGACAACAATTTAAAAAATCATCTAGTTCCTATTGCATTGCGAATTATAGGTGAGGGTATCAATTAAATTTAAACATATACAACAAGAAAAAGTGAGCATGGCTCACATAACCCCGCTAACCGTCCATTGAGAATTATAGATGTGAAGGGTACTATGTTATTACAAAATAGGTAACTTAATTTTTACCATTAGAGCATCACACCGGTAATTTGTACCAAGTTCAATTACAGATTCAAGGGCTTCATAAAGTGATAATATATCCTTGAATGTGAGAAATAGTAATCAACGAACTACTGGCAACTGTTACTGACTTAGAACAGCAACCATGGGCTCTGTGGTGATAATGATTTTTCTGCTGATAAATGTGTTGATGTCATCTGAACACTTTCTCTTAACCAAGTCATAATTTCAAAAAATCTGTCCCGAACATTGTTAAATGGTCAATCAATATTGAGTAGCATATCCATTAGTACAAGCAGTGTTACAAATACAAATAGTTATCAATATAGTTATTACTTACTATAGTTTATATGAAAACAATTTCCTTGATGTTCTTTATTTGTTATTAAAATACTGTTTAGGGTTTCTACACTATTAATTTTGATTGAATTGTATCATTAGTTAATTTAAAACAATGCAGATTTGTATTATTTATATGTTATTACTTTTTGTGCTACATGTACAGGCACATTACATATACAAACTAGTTTAAAACGAAAACAAACAAAAAAACACTTTGGCAGAAGGTGGTAACGTAGATGAGTATGGCAATTTACTTATCATCATCATCATCATCATCATCATCATTCTAATCAAGCTTCAGATTTGATAACAATTTTGATAGATTTCAGTTAAAGTGGAACAAAGGAATATCAACATGGACTTGTTTAACGTTAATATTTAAATAGCAAATGACAGGTTGACCAGAATGTCATGAATTTAGCATAGTTGCAAGTTGAGTATGCGTTATATTTGTCAATGATGTAAGCTTTCTTGATGTCATTCCTGATGGAGGTCATGCTTGGTTACAGTCCATTTTGCTTTGTGTTGAATAATGTGTACTTAACAGTTGTGATGATCATGTTCAATACTTTATTTCTGAATTCAGGATATCCAAGGCAAATGTTCCTTTTTGAGAAGTTTATGTTTGCTTGTGTGTTTGTCTCAATCCATTTATTAACTTTATTCCATATATTGTTGACAGAAGGACAATCGAAGAAAAGGTGACTTATGGTCTCTTTTTCTTCCTCAAAGAAGCTACATTTATTTCATCTTTGATTTTCATCTTATGCAAGAGATCATTTGTCGAGAGCCTTCCTTGTAGAATTGAATATTGAAACTATTTTGTTAGATTGGACATAAAAGGCAATTGGTTTATATGTTTCCATTCAATTTCGTTGATTGGACATTCCAAATCTCGTTCCCATTTCATTCTGTATTTGTACCTAACCCCCTGTGATTTCTGATTCTTGTAGTATATCATAAAATATTCGACAACCTTTTCTCCTGGTAGTAATATTTTCAATAAAATAAGGTATTAGTGGCATATCTAGTTTTTCTCTATCTCTATCCCAATGTTTTAGTTTACTAAATATGATTTTATTGCATCGATGTTGTCCCCTTTTGGGTAATGAAACTTCCTCATGCTTTTAAAACGTCTTTCCAAAAATGGTTTCTTCTTGGATTACAAACATGATTCATTACTGCTTCTGCGCTGTATTGATACAAATCACTGTGTGCATGGGATACGTTTATATGAAACAGTTTCTTCAACTTAGAACAGTTGTCAGCCAACTTATTTTCTGCGAACAAATTGTATTTCTTATATCGGGTGCTCTAAAACCACCTTCATTATAATTACTAGTTATTATTTTACGTTTAATTTTATCTGGTTTCCTATCCCAAATAAAGGCAATGTCCTTCAAAATGTTTTCACTAGGATTTGGAAGTATAATAAATATCTGGTTTAATTTAGGCAGGATAAGGCTTTTTAAAACGGCCGTCCTACCAAGTGGGGTAAGATCTCTTCCAAGCCACTGATTCATGATACAATAAACGTTGATAATGAAATCGCGAATTGACAATAAACACAATGCAGTTTGTATAAAGAACACATATTCACACATAATCATTTTCAAATATATAATCATAAAGTTATCTGCTCCTACTAATGCAAACTCATGATGCATATTTACACTGTATCTTATTATTGGTCCAGTTAGGGGCTGTCGAAAGTGACATATTTTAGGTCATCTTAAAGAATGCAGATAATAAATCATTGAATAGAAACCTGGATATGATGGCATTACGTAGACGATTTTACGATTATGTGAATACACTAACAAACATTTCATATTCGGTACACAATTGAATGTAGTTGTGTCCATTAAACTTTAATTGTGTTCTAAGATTAGTCTTTCAACCGCTTGATCAAACACTTGAATAGTATTGACTAGTGTTTATACAGAACTTGTGTTAGTGTTTGCGTGGATGATAACTAAAATAGGTAAGTAAATTCTTGTTATGCTCTTGGGCAGCCGGCAGCCACAGTGCAGCGCCAATTCAAACCTTGTCCTATCCTTAGAATGCTGAGCGCCAAGCAAGGAAGCAACAACACCCATCTTTTTAACGTCTTTTGGTATGACTCACTTATGTTACCAACTTCTGCCAAAGTGTTTTGTAACCTTCTCGTTTTAAACCAATTTGTATATGTAATGTACCTAAATTAATATAATAATAAATATAAATAATAGTAAAAATTACAAAAAACCCAACCTCATATTGAACTTACCTTTTTTTTACGTCTACACAATGCAGAGATGGTAACATTACATTCCAGCTGTGAGTAAGATCCTAACATTGATAAGAAAGCAAAAAATCAAATCTTTGTTCGTCGAAATTTAATCAACAAGATTTCCTCAAAGTAAATTTGCGTGATTTTATTAGCAAACAACATATGGTATTTTTTCAAAATGAAAGAGCCCAGTAGAGTTTCTATGATGATGAATGTCGATGTCTTGTTAAATTAACTATTAAACGCTTCTTATCGCTTTTGTCACCAGAATAAGCATTACTGACAATGTATTTCTACGATGGATGGGACGGGTGTCACGTTGATCGATGAATTGTTGGTAAAGCCATTGTAAACACATTACCTTCGTCAAATCTCATACACGTCATGGTCAATAAACTATGAAACGATACCATCTGGATTCCATCAACATATTCCAAAATGGTAAATTTCATTCAAGTTTAAAGTTTCCAAAAAGTCAAGCCTTCAATGAAAAAGTGTACAGTGTAGTATGATATAGCGTATGTACCTTATTCTATTTTAGCGAATGTAATGATGTGAGTGAGGTTAGGTGAGTTTTCAAGAGTATATGTAATGATGTACCCAATTCTTTAATATTATCTCATCTACATCTACATACATGTACGATCTGAGAGTAGTGTTATTTTTTCATGACATAATATATAACTTTCCAGAGTTTATAAACAAATAACAAAATTAAAGTCATCTCAGAAGTATAGTCTCAACACATACCATCGGGTACAGTGTGTGTCACTTATCAAGCTACGATTCTTGTAACGATCGAATTCTTTTAAAGACATGTCCCAATTGCAATTGAACAATGTGTCTACTGCCTCATAATACTTTAACTATTATCACTGTTACTGCAACTCACATGACCATATGTGTACGTAATTACATAATGATAAATATAAAGTAATGACACAACCTTTGATTATCTATTCTCATGAGATAAAAAAGGTGAACGTTTGTAGAGCTAAAATGACATTAACATGATATTAGGCCATATTTCCATGTCATTTACACATGAATGTACTTACCAAACCTTATTTACAAGATATATCTCTCCTAAGACGAACAGTGACAATTGATGGCTTCGTTTGACCATTCTCATATAATGTTTATTGCTCAAAGATACATCGCATCGAAGAGTGTTAACATAAGTTCAATATTTAGAAAGTGATATAGTTAAAACCATGAATGGTGTGATATATATTCAACTTCCTTTTAAAACATTGCAAGTGATACAACATCAGGTAGAATACAAGTGCTGGTGTACATGTATATGGTGCACGTTCAACTTGACAACATTACCAGGCTTAGTCCCATGAGTTCATAAAAGTAATTTGTTCGTCTAGGTTTGAGATTGCCGTCCTAGAAGCATTGGTTAAATCAGATTATATACATCTTTGAGCTCACGTCCTTTATTCTTAACACAGGGGGTGTCTGTACTGCAAAAGGAACAAGTGACATATAGCTGCAAATGCTCTTATTGAATCAATCAAATGTGATTCCCATGGTAACACAATTATAAAAGGTATCCATACCGTCCCACTGATAATGCAGCGCACTGTGTAAATAGTACTTTGTATGTATGTCCAATATGCATGTAGGGATGATGCATGTGTTAATAAGAACACTGAAAGACAAAAGCAGAAGGAAAATATAGAGATTTATCTTATTTAATATTTATATTAATCACAATAAGACGTTTATATACAAATGATACACACACCTAAAGTGCAAGTTTACACAATATTGTCGCGATACAGAGTGTAACATACTGTAAGACCCTTATTAAACAGCATACCGAATATAAAAGGGTCTTACAAACCAATACACCTTGGCAAAACACTGTGTATCGAATTTGTTACCCTTTAGATCTACTTTTCAGATTTATTTCACTCATTTTGGACCAAATATATAGGCTACATAGCTTTCTGATAAAAACTCAGCACACTGTGAAACAGAAGTCGTGTCATAGAGTTTATATCTCGAGGTCAATGTCATCTGTAAAACCCATCTTGTACAGTTTGTACACCCCCGAAAATCCGACAACACTGTTGTGTATGAATTGGCTATCAAACAATCAGAAATCTACAAATTAATCTAAAGGGTAATATACATATATATATATATATATGGCACCAGTGATCAACTCAACCCTTCAAGGTGTATCTTTGAGTATCGGAAGTCACTCTTTGTGGTACTTCTCGATTCCCTTGGCGGAGGCGGGATAGCGCAGTGGTTAGCATGTTCGGCTTCGGGTCAAGAGGTCTGGGGTTCGAACCCCCAAGGGGCACGGCAACTTTGTCTGCAGTAGAAAACTGTTCCACACGCAGTAATATTTGGGTGCAAAGCTACACTGAATGTCAACGTAGCACCACCCATGGTTCGCTAGTTCCAGCCGATGCTCGCAGGTTTTACCACATTGCATAGCCACAATACTGCCATAATACTAGCAGCCGCGATGTGTGTGAAATACTCTTGAAAGCGGCGTTAAACCTCAACTCACCTCACCTCATTTGCCTTAGCTACATACAAATCAACTTTTCCATCAGAAAACAAATTTCCTTGGATAACAACTTCTTCCAAATTCAAGCACTCATCGGTACGGAACTAAAACTAGGTTAAGTCTTGTAATAACCCATTACTCAACCCTTTTCATGTGTGTGCAACACCCAGAAACAAATAACATGGCAGGTATTCTTTATTCACTGCTGACATATAATATATAGAAACAAAATAAACATGTGGATGGCAAGCAGAAGTCAGACAGTTTTGTTTGGATTCTTCCCTTTGTTTTCTCCAAGGAATGATTAATGTCACTGCTTCCATGTCTTGCACGGACCATAGAATGACACTGAATAAAGGATCGACGGTAAGTTATTTCATATGACAATGTGTATAATTTGAGATATACGACACGGATGTAAGTAGAGTAGAGTTTTGAAAACGAATCCTATGTGGCGGGTGTCGCTCCTTTAGACTATCGGTATAGAGGGTGTGGATACTTTAATACACATTGTCTATAGCAAAAATAGTGGGTATCCTCAATTTCCTTCGGTACGGACGGAGTCTTTGTTCCTTGTTTGTGACATAGTTTTTCAATCTATGTTCACATGCCTAGAATGTCTCTCATTGTGAGCTGTTGGTGGCTGTTTGGCTGCACATCTTCTTCGTCTTCAGATAATTCTGGATCAGTGACATCAGATGTTGCACTGGGTACAAGTTCTGCCGCCCAGTTGCTAAGATCAGGATTATCAGGGTATCCGAGTCACAAGCAATTGACTCGGATGTGGCCCTTCATGGAGGATATCAGTGTTGCCAGGGGATGTCGTTGCCATCATCATATTGTTTATCCTTGTTGCTGTCCTCCTGTCAGATTGTTCAAAGCCATACATTGGAAATAATTTTCTGTTGGTATCCGGTGTTGTTTCGGTCCAGGTGTTAGAGATTCAGTTCACTGCATCACCAACTGTGACAGCTTGGCAAGTTCTTGCGCCGATATATTGCCTTTAAAGCTCTGATGATACCTTGGTCTAATGGCTGCAATATAGATATGATATTACCCATATGGGAAGACGGACACAGGGTAGTATTTTTCCTGTAAGTCACACGGGAGTTACACCTTTTTCTGGCTTTTGATTGGCTGTTACAGAAAAATAAGAATTCCATTGGTTGCCGGAACTACTTCATTCATCTTTCTTACTTTTCCCGACTAGTAACTTTAGAAACTGTCTTCTGCACTTTAACATGTTTTATTTGTTTCCCGCAGTTGAAATTAGCGTTTTTGTACATGTGCCGACACATCAATGTCGGAGGAAGCAGTTAAATTGTCCGAAATTTAAAGAAACTAGCGATTACTGCTTGACTGTATAACCACGGAAAGCTTCAAGAGCGACGGCGATCGTTCGAATGTAATGACGTCATAGGCGCGAGCGGTTATGACGTCACAGTGTCGATTGTAACGTCACAGGGCTTTTCGGTTTGAGCCGACTTGTTTTTGAGCTTCGCACACCTCTTGATATGGATGTTGCAATAACTTATATGTATAATCATGGATTGATAGTAATTGGCAGGAATACAAAACTTTCAACTAAAGCCACATCTTTCTTTTATTGTGAAAGACATTTTCGCAGGGGACATTTTAATCGTGCGGAGTAAACAAGGATAGGTACGTAAGAAGTGTATACACGTCACACGCGTATGGATATGGAGATTCATCTCCTTCTCGGGTCCTTTTAGAGAAGCTATTGGCTTTTAATATGCGCGTTTTTACTTTAATTTGTCATATGGGTAATATAAACAATAACCAACTCGTGACGGGGAATGACAGATTATCTTTCCCTCGTTATATCAATTGTGTGTAATTCTCTCGCCAAGGCTCGAGAATTACTCAAATGATATGACTCGGGAAAGATAATCTGTCATTCCCCGTCACTCGTTAGTTATTGTCTAAGTATTTGCTGGCAAAAAGCTGAACTTCACATTGCTCATTTTGAGGCCGTGACCATGGGAAGGGGCACTGTCCATTAACAGAATCATATTCCGTCTTTGTTTTCTCATCTGTCTGTTTATTTGTTTTAACCAATCTCAATGATCCAATGGGATGAAAGGTTTTTAAAACACCTTGGTTTCTGAGCTTTGCCTATCACTAGAGGTTTAAATTCTCACTGCAGCAGAACAAAATGGTGAGGCGCTCTTTGGATATTTTGCCACCTTTAGGTGCATCAGTGTTGATAAACAGTGTCTTGTCAGGTAAAGCACAAAAGACGAGACCAGTTTCATCACAATTGATAGTAACAGCAGGTGCATATCCCTGAATCAAACTTGGTAGCCAGGACTTAAAGTCATCAATATCACTTTGAATTTCACATCCACTATCGCCACTAACCTTGAACTGTTTGAAATTGTGTCGTATTTTCCAGGATCCTAGCCAGCCATGCAATCGATGCTTAAAATCTGTCACTTTCAATTGTGAAGAAAATTGAAGAGCCTTCTCCTGAATAATGGGGCCATAAATTGGCGGTCAAAAACCATTCATCAGTGAGAGAGTTAATATTTCCATATTTTCCATTATCATTGAAACGTTTTGTCACTGAATTACAGTTTTCTTCAAATTTTGTTTGCGTAAACATCACGTTGTTTTTCAAAATGTCTGAAACGGTTTGTCGGGCCATTTGATATTTAACTGCTAGCTCTTTTTTGAAAGGCCTAGGATGAGTTTTTGTTTAGCAAGTGTAAACTCCTAACGCTTGTCTAGCCATTGTGACAGACAAACTTACACATGAACCGATGAGACAAAATGAATTATTTAGATCTTCATGTCATTCCCGTGAAATAGTCAATGTTGTTACAGACAGAAACAGAGACAAAAGTTGATAAACGTCTTACTTCTGGACATAGCTAAAGTACATTTACATTTGTACACGTAATACATTATAAAACATGAACAGAATTATTCATTACAGCTAAATGAGATTGTCCAAAGAGAAGTAATTAATTAAGCCATATGTATTGTTAACACTATCTGGGATGTTCATGTATACATGTAGTTGTTGACCTCTTTGAGCTGATCACACATGATCTGGATCAGTGTTAATTACAGTGTAAACTGCTTGTTCGGACTGTAAAAATTTAGTGCTGCAAAACAGAATAGACGGGGTCCAGATAACGCGATTATACTGTAGTAAAATGTCGGGACCAAAAGTTGATCCCAGTATTGACAGGATGCTGGGTTAGACAGGTGTCAGCTTTGACAGTTTCCACTGTACATATGTGCTAAATCATCAGGTGGAATGACGTGTGATAAAGGCAATAAGGGTCGTGTTTGTTCACTTTAAGGAAGTTGTTATCCAGACAATCTTTTTTGTTTTTGTTTTTGCATTCCACTTCTAAATGTCCTTTAAAGACTAGAAATTGTACATCCTTTCAGTACTTTTTATTTTATTATACCTAAAAAGGTCGGGGGTATATAGTAATACCAATGATACATATCTTCTTTACCAATAGCAGAGGTGTAGTGCGAAGTTTAAACCAAATTGGTGAATTATTGAATTTTTGGCGAATTTAAAAAAATATTTTAACTTAGTCATATTCTGAGCATTTCTTGTCGATCGATTACAGAAAAATTATTCATCTCATCCTTTTCAAATTTGGCACATGTCTTCTTCACCACTAGGATAGGTTCATTGCAAAATGTAACACGATTTGGTTAATGTTTTAATTTGTTTACTTCCTCAAATTCAGAGCTAGAATGAATGAAGCTACTTTTGTGTTGTGATTCGTTGACTTTAACATTTTCTTTTTCTCGAACTTTCATCAAAAGCTACTTCTGCGTTCTTGTTCATTTTACTTTTTTATATTTCCACTGGTTATATTTTGGAAAAAGTTTAATTTGATTTCCTTTCAGCCATAAACTGCTGTATATCCACCACTGTGCCTACAGGATTGTGCTTCCATGTACGTGTTGTTTCAAGTCACTCGAGTGAATCATTATGATTGATTAATTTCCAAAATAAAGTTGAAATCAGTAGTAATGGCAGTAGTGTATTATGTTACTCATACCTTTTCAAGTTACTATTATTCCTACTTTTACTTAAACCACCCTTTTTACATGAAGAGACTTGTCCTACACTTTTTAAACTTTTAACAGTTTAATCCTAGCAATTACTTTTCGTAGCTTATCAATCCTTAGGTTTGCAGACACCTGTCTCTTTAAGTAAAATAAAAATGTCAAACTTTAACCGTCGGGGGTATTAGTGAGCCACGCTCACTTTTTTGCTTGTTAACTCTCGTTGCATGTCAATTTCTTAGATAACTATTTTCGTAAGTAACATGTTTTTTAAACGTGAACTTAAATGACACATGGCGTATTAATAATATGTAACAATTAGGTCACAGAACTTGAATTATAAAGTTTAGCCAATTAAATAATGAATGCATAAACCAATTAAGGGAATTCAATCCTCTGTTGAATGTGGGTATTTAGTAACTAAAGCCATAAAACGAATGATTTTGGTTTGAAACAACCTTACTCTGACACTTGACATTTTACCTGAATTCCCCAGACAATTACAATGAACATGTATATACTTCCAAAGATCAAGCAGTGAGCTTATTGTCTGAGTCGATAGTAACGTGATTAATAAGTGCCCTAGCTGAAAGAGGTCTGACCTGCTAATAGTTATATCAATGAGGTTTTTATTATTTGTTCTTGCTAGATATACAATAGTAAATAAATGGCATATATCTCATTCTATAATCTAAGCAAACAGAATCCATGAGATATTGCAGAATTATCAGGCTCTTCTTTCAAAGTATTATATGTATCAGTCTCTAAGGAAAATAAATACGCCACCTACCAGAATAATACCTCATTTTGACATAAACATGACTAGTTTTCACTCAATTAATACATCAGACATAATTTGAGACCATGTCGGTTTATATATCACACCAGTTTACTTCATAAAAGGATATCAAGGTATAACAAGCTGTCAAAAGATACTTTGAGTGATACAAGCTAGTTTGTGTTTTCTCTCTGAGCACATTTTATTTTAAAAAATATTCATGATGTTTAGATCTTTCATCGAAACATTACTGCATGTAGAACAGGACTCGAACCCCAGACTTCTTGATCCGAAGCCGAATGTGCTAACCACTTCGCTATCCCAGTCTCACTCTTTTGTGATACAGCATTCTGAATAATTTTAACTTTTTACTCTTAAACTTATCATTTCTTTTCAAAGTTCTTAAATAGGACATTATCTTTGACAAAAACAAAATATTTGAAAACCATAAACTCCTAAACAGCCTAGAAAATAACATACTAACTTTTCAAAAGCTAGATTGTTTGTGACAACATTATTAGTGATTATAACAAAGTATGCTAAGCCCTATATTAAGAATAGGAAACAAATGTTTCACATACTCATACTAATAAACTGCCAGGTAAAAGAAGTACTCACCTCAGATGTTTTTGATTAATTCAATATTAAATAAATCAAGAACCATTTGACTTTTGGACGATACAATAATACTTATCGGCTGTTGTTTGACTGAATTAATTGGTGACTGTGGTTAGATTTAAGTGAAAATATCTTTATTTAATGAAGACAGGGGTAAGAAATGAAATGTACACCAACATGACCCCTACCCTGTTTTAAAGGGACACTTGTGTGTTTTACATGGAGTTTTATTTAGATTTTATACATACAAAAATATCAAATGTCCTGATTTACGTCCAAATCATCTCACTCAACTTGCACATGTATCCCCTAACGCCACATATTTGACAAAAACTTGTTTTCAAATGAAACTCTAGCAGCGGCTTAAAACATGATGAGAAGCCGAATTCATGTGCCCCATTTACAGGTATGCCAGTTATATGTTCCATTGAACAGTACCAACAAATATCTGTCTCTTTGCCTGCTACAGAAAAGTTATCAAAATTACGTTTGAATAATTGATGCGCGACAGCCCCGGAACATTGTCCGTTTTTCTATACTGAACAGATTGGCACTGAAAGGGTAATTTTCGACAACAGTCATTACCCAACCTCATGTAATAATGTCCTAATAATAATGAATCCCTGATTGGTCCACGTGACCATTAACAATTATCAATAAACACCGACATATGGGTTGATAAATCTTCCCGAGGGTGATAAATGTTTTATATCCCGCAACATTAATAAACATTAATAAAGCATGCATCAACGTCAATCATTCCATGTCACTTGACACAAGTTAAAGGTCATAGTTTGTCATAGTCTGTCGATCGATCAGCTAGTTTCTGTCAAAATATGTTTTTGATTTTTTAATGATATTTTGAGACATGCAGTAAGATAAATATGTTATAACATTCAGTTTGTTCGGGTGACATCGTAATTTATCAGACCCTTGTTAGTGTTTATCCACTATGGCTCGTTGGATAAACACTAACGCAGGTCTGATAAATCATTATGTCCCCCTCTACTGAATGTTATAACTTATGTCACTTCTCGATAAAATAACATCCTAGGTAACATTTGACCTGTGTTACTACAATAACATACGGAGGGTCCCTTTAAAATGTTGTAAATGTGTGCAGAATCAGGCTCTTTTATTATGAATTTTCACTTAGAATATGTCTTATTTGTTGGTGAACAGTTGTCTGTCATCAAAAATAAAAATAAAAACATTGTTTTAAAGTAAATAACATGTAAATGTATTTTTGACTGCTGACTGAACACCTATGTCATTGGAATGTAATCTTACAGTCGCCTGACAGAAAAGTAACCTTTTTCATTTTCATACACAGTGCTAACATAAAAGATTGCTTGTGACCCTAAGCTTTCATCGCAGACAGGTCAATGTTTGAATGGTCAAAGGATAACTGTTGCGTGATGATACAACCATTTTATCTGAACTGCTTCCTGTGACTTGGCATTCATTATGAGAATGGGGACATTTGTTACAAGTGAGATGGCGAAATCAATGACCCAACTAGTAATAGTCTTGGTATTTTCAGAGAACCTAGAAGACAAATATTACACTGCAAAGATGTCTGTGAACACGCTGAATTATTTATGTTTTAAAACGAGAGGATAGTTGAGGACTATTATTTGCATATATTTTGAGATCAAAGATTCTATCTGAAAAATATCAGAAATGACTAACATAAAAGTCATGCCTTGGGTCATGGACAATCATGAATGGATCATTTCGTGTTCAGTTAGCTTTCAATTACGTCAGGAAGAGTATCACAAAATGCAAACACTTCCCAGACCAAAGTCATCAAAATGCCATTGGGTTTGAAATTGCACATATTAACTGATTCAGTGAAATGAAAATTCAGTCAGACGCAGCTTTTGTGTTGTTACAGGTTTGAGGTTTATTAAGAGCCACTCACATTTTATGACTTGCAGTTATGTAAACACGTTATTTCTGGAACCCTGTCATTTTTGTTAAAGGAAAACTAAATAGATCTTTTCCTTAGGGATAGATAGATAAACTTGAAGAATTAGGTCATAATATTGTAAAGTAATATATTATATGGCCTTTGGCATTAGTAGGCATAAAATAGGACTATTCTATTGACATTGTTTCATTTAAATATCGAGTATTCAGGGTATTGGGACATGATTTATGTGTTTGTCCTCACATTGTTTTGATCAAGACAGTTTAATATAGTATTTTGTCATTCAAGAAATACGACTAATATTATCTCAAGGAGAAGTTGAATATGATTATGATTATTATTATAACTTGGATGGTGGTAACTCAGCAGCAGCATTTTGAATAACGTGTCTTATTTTTCTAACATTTACCCTATGATGAAAAATGAAATGTAAAACACACGGTAATTTCCACTTATGGTGATACTACATTGATATCGTATAATTTTCAAATACATTTCGGCATAAGTCAGTTTGGTTTTAAAATATTGCAAGTTGAATGTTCATTTTTATTTGCAGTTCACAGGACACTTGCGATATAATATATCTACAGACATATCTACATATCAGTTAGTGGAGACAATGGGATGAAAGTAAAATAGTACGATTTGCAAATTAGTGAAACCCCATGTTTGATATATGTTTATGTCAGTTAAATTTTACTATGATTAATGACAACTGAAAGCGAAGGTGAATGGGGACAATGCATTAATATCTTTTAATTTCCATATAACATTTTAGCAGAAGTCAGTTTTTGGTAATATCTTACGTTACTTTGGTTTAAATGGTTCAAGTGGATCATTCCTTTTTAATTTACAGTTCAAAAGACGTTATCCGTTATTACATATTTACAGACAGTGAAATACTGCACTTATTAAAACGTAACAGTGTAATGATCTTTTGTTCAAACATTACAGTGAATTGATATCTTACTTAAGCAGTGAAATCATGCACTTACTAAGACGCAACAGTGAAATGACGCACATATTAAAGCTTAATGTTAAATTTGATGATGACTTCTTACAACTGACAAAGGTTAAAGCGGAATGTATGTTCTAAGATAATTGATAAAAAACCATTTGGTGTTGTAATATTTTCAAGTAACCTGGTAATATGAACTATTTTCTCAGGTTAAAGTTAGTTGTCATATATATTGATTTAGTTTAATGACAGAAACCACCTTTATTATTACTGATATTTGATATGAATGTAAGTGTTAAAGGGTTATGTATACAGTCGTATTCGAAAAATAAATCTCAACTTTGCCACAGGCATGTATTCTGAATTGACAGGAGAACATCAATTAAATAACAGTTTCGATTAAGCTGTAAGTTTCCAGAGTTAATGGACACAGGGTCGAAAGGTCTTGGGTTTATTTATTATAATGGACGACCTCTACAAAAGCTTTAAAAGTGTATTAACATTTAATGTCTCAGATATATTTGTGTTTACCTAAAATAAACACAGATAAAATGGAATATGTTTTTTTAAACTCCTACACTACTTGATTAATTTGAATGATCATTCGCATGAAAGTACCAAATGGATAGGAAACGGAAAGAAAATACGTTGAGTTAACTAAAAGACATTTTTTTCACACATACTACACCGACGACACTTTCTCACTCTCACTCATAATTCAACTGCAGTGTAAATTTCTACCAATTATTAAACCTCACATACATTGGTTCTTATAAAACGCTATATGGAAAACTTCAACATGAAAAACTTCAACGGTACAATTGGGCGGATTTCCATTACATCTATCCGTTATACTATTATTTTTTTCCCTTCAACTAGTACCTTCCTACGTATTTTAAGTAAGCTTTTCTAGATAATTCAAAGGAAATGATCTCATCTAACTCGTGTGTACAAAACATGCAAAATGAACTATCATCTTAAAAGAAAGTGCCTTATTGATTGACCTGTTATCTAGACACAAACATATTTTGAAATCGTTCTCTTGCTCGGGTGAAATGTTAATTCTTTGAATTGACGAGGCATTTAGTAGCTACGTCGTTTATATAGTAAAGTTAAAGGTTAGAAACAGGGTTCTATCCTTTTTTCTAACTAATGAGCACTAATCCTTGTAAATTTTACAAACCTAAATACACCCTAGGTAATACATTCAACTGGATTGTGTTTTATCATGCATTAATAACATATATGTATCACTGGGAATGTCCCCTTAAAATTAATTTCTATAAACAAATACCCCGATAGAACCCTCTCTTTAGCAAAAATTTAATCACTTAAAAACGATAGTGACTTATCTCAAACTTCAAACATACTATGACTTAATACACTATTTAAGTCTGTTTCAGCCACGTCTGCTCGCAATTCTATCATGCCTAAACTAATACTCGCATAGTTATGTACTCATGTACCCAACTTGTTTCTATTTTAATCCAAAAATTTCCTTTTTCACTTTCAAACGGAAACTATTCAAACTTGTACATTTTTTGTTATAAACAGTAGATTTGACAGTAGATTTTAAAATGTTGACCTGGTACCATCAACTACATTACTTCACAGTGCATATACATCATCAAGTATATGACATCATAACCTGATGACGTCTAAATACTATGTTGTCAAAATCTGGATGATGCGACAACACCATGACACTGCCACACCGGAGGTTTGATGGCAGCCCCCTGTTCTGAGAGTACATTTGATATTAAACTTAATTGAGAATGATTTAAGATGAATAGAATGTCATCCTCGTGTCTTCTGAGATCAATTGTATCAAC
This sequence comes from Gibbula magus, assembly GCA_936450465.1. Lineage (NCBI taxonomy): Eukaryota > Metazoa > Mollusca > Gastropoda > Trochida > Trochidae > Gibbula > Gibbula magus. Next base: position 51,316,555 of record OW388304.1, on the reverse strand, counting down.
ATACGTTGACAAAATTAATAATTCTTCAACAAACCTCGGATATTCGTAATTTTGTATCAACTAGTATTGATATATTTCATATTAGAAGATAATAGAAGGTGGCATTCTCGATATAAACCACATTTCTCTTGTTGCAGATGCCGTGTATCATTTTCACTAAGCGTCACATTAACAACAACACATGCAAATGCCAATCCATAATTGCTTTTATTTCATAGCTTAAATATGAATATATGAATATCCTTTAAAGATTAGGTTATCAACGTAAATGTGATCAAATTGTCAACTCCTTCTTAAAATGTGACTATTTACCATTCATGAGAATCAAATTGTGTCAAAACGAAATGTACTACATCACCCAATTATCCAACGGCATGTGAATAATTTTGTAGATTGGTCTCTGACTTCCTATGGTATACATAATAAACGTCACTACACAGAAGATTGTAAACACTTTAAAAAGTAAACATTTGTCCTGGCGTATGTTTGTATTGCTGTAACCATCGAATGGATGTATTGTGAAAAAACACACAAGATGTTGGTAACACAACTAGTTATCGTCAAATGAAATGGTCAAACAGGAACCATCTCTGAAAAGGGAGTCGGGAAATAAACAAATAAACTACACATAAGACAAATATAACGATCTCGTTCTTCCATTATGAACATCATGAAGGGCAATTAGCATAATTTCCCTTTCCTTAAATGAAGTCAAATCGATGCCAATTATTGCACTTCCCTGTCCCATCAATAAAATATTACCAATTGTCGTCCCATTCTTTATCTATTCAAAATAAGTTTCAACATATCCCTTAATGTTTTAACTCATTAGGGCTAAAAGGCCCGGTGGCCTATGGTGGCATGACGTCTGGCATCCGTGCATCTATCAATATGTGTGTCATAAACTTTTCGCTCTTTCAACCTCTTCTCCATTCTCTTCCCGCAGAGGTTAGTCCCTTCAGATTTCCGTGGTTGGGTAGAGAATGCCTCTTCTCCAGAACCAGTGACTTTAGAGAGCTGAAATTGTATGTACACACTCCTTGGACAATTGGTATTCTTAATTGTTCAGTAGGTCACAGGGGTCAGTGCCTAAATACATATGTTCATCTTCTTCTCCAGTATGAAAAGCTCTTGAAAGTTGAAATGTTGTGTGCAGGCTCGTTAGACAATACAGATTCTATATTGTAGATTTGGTGACCATTTGACCGCCTAAACTTAAGTCACAGGGTCATGACCTAAAACCTATTTTCATCTTCTTCTCAAGTACAAAAAGTCCAGAAAGTTAAAATGACAAAATTAATTTTATATTGCAGATTTGGTGACCCCATGACCACAAATTTGGGTCTAAGGGGTCACGACTAAAAAGCTATTGAAGCGAGCTTTGAACTACACGTGGTCTTCACTCAATATAGAGAAATGGCTGTTCAGAAACTGTAGTTGACACTTGAAAACAAGGAATTGAGGGTCTAAGACGTATTGTATGTTATATTTCTTTTGTTAAAACAACTATTTGCTACTTATGTCATATATCATGTAAGTGATACTTAATATTGTATTATTGTCTAAAGCCTTAAGAACTACAGAGCCAATGGCTCTATTGTATTACATTCGTTGATAACACAACGTGACCAATCAAAGAGAACGTACATGGTAAAAGTAACATCAGGTGTTTGTGAAAATATTTTTTCTTACTTGTTTTGGTTGAAAACAGTGAGTGTCGGTTGAAAATGATGGATAACGAACACAAACGGTCTAGTGTGTGTCTTTGAGAGTCTAGTGAAGATAAGTTTAGCAGTCTCTGTTAGAACAGGTGACGACATATATAACAGGCTCTGTGAGAGGCTAGTGAAGACATGTATAGCAGGCTCTGTGAGAGGCTCTGTGATAGATCAGCAAACAGTTGTAGGGTGGTTTGGAGGAAAATAAAACAAAAACTTATATCATTTTGGAAATTACAGATGAATACAACTTCACTATACAAATTTCAAACTGCACATAAGTGTAGGGTTCTCAATTTGAAATATCTCATGAATATATCACACTTGACATCATCTGTTCTTGTAGCAGGTCATTCGTCTTCCCACAAACACTCCCATGGTCACGAAAGGTAACACAGACTGGAGTAGATGAATATTTAACTACACATGAGTTGCTTCCACGGTTCTACCTAGTTCCAACATGTGGCGTCACATGCGCATATAAGTCTCATGGTTATCCTTTGAAATTAAAAATATAAGTTGCCTTTGATGTGACTGCCAAATGGAATGCGATCAAATTGGGAACCTTGCTCAAAGGATGAATATGTACAATCTGGCTGAACCAAACATTCTCCAGACAATATCATTTATTTCATCACTTTCACTCATGTCTTGTGAAAAGATCAGTAAATTGGTGGCTGACCTTCTATCAGACACATTAGATATGACTGCAAAAAACGGATGTGAACACTACACTCAAACATTGTCCAGACGAGCGTCATTTTGCTACATCACCACAGACCACCACATATTAATGGATTGACACAGACTAAATATTATCCAGTAATTCTCAAGTTGACGTTCCGAGAAAATCTAATCCCTGACGGTAAAGTATGCAGACTATACAGTTCAAACCTGCAAATACCAAACTATTCATATGGCTAAATTTAAAACTTGTCTTCCCTCATATACACATTCAGCTGAAAGTGAAATCGTAAGTAATATGGATTGCAAAGTATAACTTTGATCAAGATGAGGTGAAATTAGACACAGGTTGTTTCAAAATCGATGTTTGTTGTTCAAATCAGGCATTGATAAAATTATTGTGTATAATTTTCCTCTAGCCATGTATTCGTTCATACAAGTTTTAAGCCTACAGTAACGCCTATTCTTTCGCAAACAAGGCCATACATGTTTAACAATAAACTTTATTTCAAATGTTTCGAATTTAGTTATTTCTTCAATCCGTTAAGTTTATATTTAACAACTATGAGAAATGAAACATAGCTAAAACAAAACGCAGTAAACATAGATTGACAAACTCATTCCAAAGTGTCTAGGGTGTCGCTTAAAAAGAAAATATGACTTTTGTGTACCTTTTTGAAACAGTAAACGTAACAATGGTAACTGTTTGAAAGCTTTCCGTTTATTGAATGGATTTTAATTACATATAGTTATCTATAAAGAAATAAAGGGCTGACCTTATACTTAAGACTCGCTATGTATCTGCCTCGTGTCAAAGCCATTCCTGACATCAGGATTGTTTCAAGGTCATTCAGAGGACAAAAGGTGGTGGAATCCGCTTGCCGGATCCTTCCAAATTCTGCCGGATTCCTCAAGATCCGACAATATTTGGGAAAATCCGGAAGGATCCGGGAAATGGATTCAACCACTTTTTGTCTTGTGATTGTTCACTGTGGGCGCATTTCAGATTCTTAACTAAATAAACGTTGAACAACAGTTGAAAGAAGGGAACATGACTAAACAATCAACAATAATGTTTGCTTTAATTCTATCCAATCTTTAGGTGAGTGTCTCAAATTGTTCTGGTGAATGATTAACAGAGACAGCTGCAAAGTTTGTTCACTACTTGTGTCTGTAAGTGGAAATGTCATATGATTTGGATTTCGTGTGAACATCATTAAATTGTATAACCTTAACTGCATTGACACACTCTTTGTTTCATCACGTGATTGTCAGATCAGTTGTGCAAGTCTTTATAATTTATAAAATCAACTTCATGTGAAAAAAATCCACCACAAATACAATATTATTAACATTGTCTGATTATAGAAGAAAATAACGTAAATGATGTTTGACGCTGGTGATCACATATTGGAGATTTTAAGGAGAAAAATGAAGTTTTCAATAACGAACTTTGGTCACAACAAAACTGTTCACGTGACGTATAACTTTGATTATCTTATTGAAACTTCAATTGTTACTTTTATTATATCTTATAGTTGCAGAGAATAATAATTGAATTTGTGTCCTCAACAATAAGGTTTGTGTTATGTAAAAATAATGTTTTTTGGGGCTTACAGGAAAACTATAATCACCTTCTATGTTAGACACTTCATGACGTTTGTAGATGGCAGAAGGTCAATTTCGCTAAGTTCATCTCTAAACGGGTTGACAAAAATGATTCATCTGCCTTTGTATAACCAAGAACAGGTTATCCACAATGCATCGTTCAAAATGACAGTTCTCATTCATCATAAAAATAAATTGCTATAAATGAAAACAGTTATGACAAAACCCATTAGTGTTTTTGAACATTATGCTTAAAACGACATCAATAACCATCAGTATTACTCATCACTAGATATCAAATTTAAACTTTTCAATGTTGATTTACTAAACAAACGGCAATGTGAAGAAAAGAGGTAATGCAAGTACACAAAACTGATCACTTAATATTTTAAAAGAAGATGTATACTTTAGTAGCATATCTCAATTATACATCCTGTGGTTGTTTTCTTTATGATTCTGTTAAATTATCTATATTATTTCATAATATATGTGTTCCTCATGTGATATATCATATATGTTTATATTGCAGGCTTTAGTAAACTTTTAAATATTTTACACTATCATATTTAATGTATGCTGCATATCAAGTAGGGATTTTTACCAGTTCTTCCTAATAGAAATACTTAAGTGAATTCATCAAAACTAAGCAGCAAATCACAATAGTGTATCGATATTAGTTGTTAGATATCTGTTCTAAAATCTCTTGGATTTGTTAACTTGACATGATCAATACGGCATAGCAATACATAGCAAGTCTATATTTTGAAACATAATGACACTGCTGAGGGAAACAAAAATAAATTAAGCACTTTAAATTAAAACGGCAAGTGTTTCGCGCATTCAACAGGATATTATTATGACACACATATTTTAGCTATTGCTTTGTCATATGATATGCGTAGTTTAATAAACATACTAATTCAGAAATATTAAAAGCAAGTCACCGAACGTTTTTCATCACTTTCACATCATTTTTTAAATCACATACATAAATGTAAAAACCTGACGTCACGGCAGTTTTGATCAATTCAAGTGTAACTTTAAAGGCCTATCATGTTATTATTATTTAATACACTATCAATCTAAGAGTGCATATTGGACGAACAAACGTCAGTTAATCCTACAAGGCAATTTAAAATCATCACTAGCTTGAGATATGTATGTAATTGGAATAATAAACTGAGTAACATATTTAACGCGAATATAGGTGACAGTAACGTCGTCCTTCATGTCATAAAATGACTGTTAAGAAAGCGTTACGGTTAATTTAAGTGATTTACGTAAGTGCACGGATAAGCTTCTACTCCGAAAAATGTAATGCACAGAGTTTTAGACTTATTTACAACTATACATTGTTGTCGCAAAATGTTACTGTGAGTTCGATTTCTAGGTCCTATCTCTCCTAAATCATTTTATTAATTAGTGTATTTACCAATGTCTGCAAATGTTTACAAAAACTGCAAGTGAAATCACAGTATTTAATAAGAATCAATATTTTCCCTCTCTGGCATGGACCTCAATAAAAGGATCAATTAATCAAAAGATAGTCCAACCCTTTTATTGTTTAACATGTTTGTTTAACACTTGTCTATAATTCATTAACGATGATGAGTTTACATTTAAAATTGAACTGTCAATATGAGCAGAGGTTAGTTATCATAACTTGAATAGCAGTTTCTAAATGAGGAGAACTATTTTAATGAATTACCTCAATAATAAGTTAGACACTATATATGTCAATTAACTTTTCTCCCTTGTCACTAACAGCTGTAATATTCCCAGGCAGCGATAGACTCAATGCACCCAGTGTCTGGAAAGCAAATATATGTATTGAATACCTGCAGCTTATTCATTACATGCTGGTTCATATTATTACCTTTACAATAATAACATCGACACAGAATGTTCATCTATAATGAAACAAGTATGCTCGCCTTTTCTCAAACACGCAAGTAAACAGAGTTCCATACATATATTACAGTATTTCTGTTCTAGTACGCTTCCTGCTGCCATTCATCGATATAGATATATTTGTACCCATGTGATCTCTCTATCTCCTCATCAAACAAATGTTCTTCTGGCACGTGCTTTGCGTGGTTCTTTTGTATTTGCAGTTTGCTTCAATGGTCAATTTAGAGACGAATTTCTGCTAGAGAAAATATTTACCTGACGATCACCAAGGTTTGAACATTTAAACATCAATGTAATTAAACGTCAGTACCTTTGAAGTGAGTGAAATGAAAAGGTTAAACAACTGCAGGAGAAAGAAAAAAAATCACAATGTGTTACAATGATACGTCTCGTTGTCTTCTGTTTGCTTCTGTCATTATCAAAGAGATTTTGAAAGTTTGAATTATGACACATACCTAGATTGTAAATATGTATTTAGATCGGATACACAGGACAGGTATTGATATAAGTAAATGCATCTAATCCTTTTAAATTCTTGTCTACTTTGCTTAATTTTATAACATTTCTGTATACTTACATAGAACGAAACCTTGAACATGCAAGTTTAAACTGTGGTTTAGTATGAGGCAGAAGAAAAAGTTTTCATGATATATAATGTGCGCCAAAATATAAAATGATAAACATACATGGGAAGAATGTCCCAGTGTTTACAAAACAAATTAAACAAAATACAAGATCCTCAAAAGGAAAGTCAAAATATTGTAATGCTTAACCAGATAATTTTGGACTCGAGCTGGATATTAAGGTCAATTGTGCAAAAGTAAGGTATACGGCGGATTTGATGTGATCCCAGAGCACTCTTGTAATTGCCCAATTAGACGATGAATTGTGCATCAATAAGGCACACGTCGGAGTTGATGTGCTCTCAGAGCAATCTTGCAGGTGCTCAATTAGACTATGGAGTGTTCATCAATAAGGCACACAGCGGAGTTGATGTGCTCTCAGAGCACTCTTGTAGTTGCTAAATTAGACGATGGATTGTACATCAATAGGGGTTGATGTGCTCTCTGACCACTTATGTTTGATATCATAGCATATATAGTATCTATCATGTGTGTTTTCTTTGAGTTGAAAAACATGACACCAATAAAATGACAGTGTTCAGATTAACATGTTGACATCACCCAAGGCCTGACTTAAAGGGACTGCTCTCTTGGAATATCCACTGGATCATGTTATAATCAAATATTGATTTCGTTTTCACAAAATAAACTCTCCCTTTAATCGTTATTATATGACGTCATGCTGTTGTTATTGATGTTGATCCCCTCAGTAGTCTATAATTGTATATTATTTTCGTGTTTTGTAATGCCCCTCGTTGAGGAAATGTCATCAGCATTAGAATAATTCACTTACCAATAGTCATTCGATGTAGGTTACCTAGTCAGTAGTTTATTATCATCACCATAGCTTGGGATTCATGTTCAGTTATATTCGGTTTGCTCACATTATCCAAGTAACCCCATAATTCTTGCTATTTCAGTTGTAGTTGAACTGCTAACGCATTTTTGACAAAAGGTTCCCAATTGAACCATCAAACCAATATATCCCAATGTTATAACTGTCCTCTGTTTATGAGCTGTATCAAAGTGCAAGTAATTTTCATTGCTTATCATCGTAGAGGACAAATGTTCAACTTTTCGTTAAGGAAGAACTGTAATTACGTTTTGTTTTTTAACATTTGTTTTATCAAGTTTTGAGGAGCAGTTTAAAGAGGAATACATAGGAAAATAGCATTTTCTGGATAACAACATCTTTATTTGTTTGTTTGGTTTTCATACACGATCAGCGATTGTATTAAGTACATCTGGCAAAATTGGTTGATACAATATCCAATATGATGTATCACACTTCATTTCGTCAGCATACATCGGATATATTTGTAAAAACCTGAAGATTAAACCTTCCACTTCTGGTTGGAATATGGGTTGCAGTATTTATTTTTCCATCAGCCTTGAACACATTCATGTTCTCCAGTTAAACGATCAAATGGTTTGAACATCAAAAGGCAAAATCTAAGGTACTTTAAAATGCAATATGTTTTGAAAAAAATAATCTTCCTTAATGTTTGTAGAACAATAAATGAATTATTCAGATATTGATACGTCCTATGAATTATCAATGAATTTTGTTCAAACCTCCTCTTGAATAACAATCGATTCAAAGTAATGAAGATGAAGTGTCTAGGATAAAACATCCAAACTATTTTCATTGTCCCGCAAGTTAACAGTTCTCCAAAAAAAGTTTGATTGGAAGATATGTTCTTGTCACATTGTTGTAATATTGAATCACCCCCTTGAGGTACTTAAGAAAGATTTTATAAATGACAAAGTACTATTTCAAAAGTATTAATCAAAAGTACTGCTGAATACTCAAATTGAATTGAATTGCTTCAACGGTCAAATTGTTTTAATGATGTTTGTATAAGATGAATCACAATGGAAAAAAAAAAGAATATGGAGGAGAAATTTGCTTTTAGATGGGATGTCAATGTTATGTATGATGAATAAAGCTCTCATAATGCAAAATAATATGTCAAGTGGTAACTTTCTGCTAATTTTAGATGGAAGTAACTCACAATGTCTCTTGTCTTCTTGAAACCTTACAACTTTTCATAGACTTGCAAAATGATTGATATCCTACTGGTCGGTTTGAAGTAGTTTAGATCATCTATATGGCGCCAATAAGATAATTAGAATCCTTTGATATTGCTTAACATTACAAATGAGGTAATGTGTTGCACTAGGGTTAAAAACAAAAAAAAACAAATCTTCAAGTATTCTCATTTGAATCCCCAAACGTCATATTTATCACGTCTTTGAAGGGCAATTAGAAGTGGTATACATAAGAACAGGACGATTTCTGGATTAAAACTTCTTTAATGTGAAAATACACGACGTTTGACATTCCACCTGGTGAAAGAGTTAGCATATATTCCGAAACGTCGTATATTTTCACATTAAAAAAGTTGTTATCCTTGGTACTGTTCCCAAAAACATGTACAACTGATCGTATCACTACAATCGATTGTAACCAGTGTTACAAAGGAATGGGCTACAATTGATCGTAACGCCATGATTGCTTTGTCGAACGGGGCCCTGCCTGTTCTTATGTTTATCACACTCATCTGTTTGTTAAGGTGTAGACTAAATATTCAAAGTTAGACATGCTGTTCATTTCTAGCTCACTGATATGATTGACCTTTAATTAATGTAACACTACCTCAGATCTGTTTCAAGATAAAATAAGCAACATTCTTTTCATACCATCTGTGTTGCGTGTTAGATACTAACATATAATATAGATATAACAGCTTCATTTTACAGCTTATTGCAATTGTAATATTACTAGTCCTATCAATAGCAAATGGGTTATATCGTTAAATGCGCTAGTAACAATCATGGTAACAAAACCAGTTTAAAGGTTTAATGATAAACACCTTGCAAGCATTGGACTCTCGAGTTTTAGATTTAAATTTCCCCAAAAATGAACTTATATTCTGTTATTTTTTTCTTTGACCCATTTGGTCAGTACTAAATTACGAATATATACTATGTATTTGCTTGTATTATTTATTCACCTTTTATTTCAATGAGCAAAATCGATCAACATTAGATTCAATGTTTTAACTACTAAAGGTATTGTCTTAAGTAAGAGGTTTATCTAGTTAACATTTTGACAAGACAAATTATCAAAACATTCCATTATATTTTTTTCCAGTAAAATCCGTGAAATTGCTTGAACTTCAAAGGAGAGAAATTAAATTACGTTAATGGAGTCCCTTTTAAAAGTGTGTAATTATTTTGTAATGTTTGAAATAGATATAGATGAGTGGCTTCTTAAGATCTCGCCATGCAATGTCCTCTGTAAATCATATAAAACTAGTTTTTATCAAATAAATATCAATGAATTTCTTCAAAAATGTTGTTCAATATCAAATGATTAAAATTACATTTTCTAGGATTAAAATGTCAACTCATTTTTACCATCACTCTTATACTGAATAGTTGCATTTGGAACAGAGCACTTCAAACATTTTGTTATATTTATTATTCATCCAGTTTTCGTTTGACACTTTTGCTGTTCAAAGTGCTGATGATGTATTCCCCATGTCATGTGAACAGTCTATACATGATCTTCTCAGTTTCCAACGTTCAAATCCTAAAATGTAGCCTTAAAGCAGTGCTGATTTACTACTTGTTTTTAGTCCCATTCACTTGCCTTGTTACTTTGTCACCTTAATATCATTCACAACTCTTATTGGTATCCCTTCGGTGATCCTACTTGTTTAAGGTAGATCCTTTATGTGAAACCATGAATAAAAAAGAAACTATTGTATTTCTGAAAAATTTGACATTTTTATTCAAACAAATTAAACTATTAACTAAGTAGTAAGAAAAACCTGATCAAAGAGTTAAAGGATATCTAACTCCTCCTTTCAAATCAAGTTGATGTCCAGAGAGATTTCACGAGGGACATCAACTTGATATGAAATGGGAACGAGTTATGTATCCTATTTGTTACTTCTTACAATTGATTGTGTTTTTGAATATATTTGTGTTTTCCCTATTTAGGAGTGGACACGCGGAATAATACCAAACTTGTCATATAATTACAAAATGTTGCGACGTTAAATAACTACTCTTTAAAATCGAACCATTTTATCATTGTGATGTTCGGTATGACGAAACCAGTTTCACTAGTCATTTTGAAGTAAGCGTACGCAATATAAAATCTCCCTGCTCGAGGACAGGAGATGAGAGTTATCTGTTCTTTGAATAACATCATGTCATGGTGGCCACCATTCGCATGTCTCTCCTCGTCGAAATGAGTAAACAAATGTGAAACAACCCCATTAAATGTAAGAGTAACATCGCTGTTGAAATGAATGTTGGTCTTGTGAGTATAAAATCACTGTGTAATCTTACGAATACGTTGTTTTCATCGAGAGAATAGCGTTTCGTTGCAATGTCAATCAAAAAAGGAAGACAGAGCAAAAACTCTTGCTGCATTCTCAACTTTGTGCTTATTAGCTCTGCTCTAGTCATGATGTATATGATAATTATCTATTAAAATCAATCATTGCGGTGAGTACGATGTCGTGAATTAACTAAGAATGAGATAAATATTATTTATAAGTGTTGTCATAAATTACTTGTAATATCATGAATGAATTCACGTTCGTCTTAAGAATAACTAAACTAACCCAGGCAGTTTCAAAGGTAATCGCTAGCCAATCAAATTACTAGTTATATTGTTATAAAACCCCAAAAGAAGTAACAAGTGGGTAATAATAAACCGCTCTTATTTGAATTGTTTATCAACTGACATTGGAGAATAATTAATTAATAAAGTGATATCAAATTTAACTATGTTATTGAGAACCTGCCTTTCCATGCTATAATTTGCAAGCACAGACATTGTTGTTTTCCAATTGATGCTTAGACCCATGAGATTTAATTCGAAAATTCAATAGATACTTACATATAGTGTAATAGGTTTGAGATTGTTAAAAAGCAATAGTAAATTGTCAATAATGTTAAGGTCACCAACATCAACTGTGTTATAGAATCTAGAACATGGTTCTAAAGATATTCAACTAACAAACTTCACGCGCTGAACATTTCAAAGTTTCGCTTGTCACCAAAACATAATCAGCTCTTCCCAAATGAGAAGCTGTTTGTACCTACATTCAAGTGGACGAAGTGGTCTCAAAATTGAATGGGAATATTACTCTCACTGTGGTGAACCTACATGAAAAAATATGAAGAGAATCAAGAAAAGGGATTTTCAATTGTTCAATTCCATACAGATGTACGGACAATACAACGGCCCGGGTTCGAATCCCGGTGGAGACACCAAACATTTGTGACCTGGGTCTTATACTGTGTTGTGTCCTTGGGCAAGGCACTTCATCCACATAGCACTCAGTTCACCCAGCTGTACAAATGGGTACCTGGACATGGGAATGTATGGACCTATATGGTCGCGAGGAGCGCTTCATAGGCAGCACCGAAAGTATTATTCCTTCAGGGTAATAAGTGTGTAGCGCCTTGAGCATGCATTGTGCATGGATATGTGCGCATTATAAATATACTATTATTATTATTATTATTAAAAAGATAATAATAATAAGAAATAAGAAAATACTGTCAAGATGCTCAGAAATTGAACTAGAGTAAGTTCAAAGGTAATGAGAAATATTTAATGCTGTCAATCTATGATGAAAGCATCTCTAACCGAAACAAATACTGGACAAATGTTTGAATACATATGATAATAAATACATTTCTAACGAAAGAGGAAATAATGAATAACAATGCTCCAAAATTAAACATCGGGATAGTGTTATTCTTATTTCAATAAAAACCGTACTTACACTTGCAATACTATTCATCAGACATGTTTGTTTTCTTGCCCTACAAATTTGCCATTTTGGTAAAACTGTACTGTTAATTAAACTTGCAAATGAAATAAAACAAAACATATGTAATTGAAATACGTATCACCTAGCTCTTTGTGAATTGAATGGATTGTCTTCGTATATCACACACATCACCCTACAGATCTTAACCATGTGGAGATCTAGTGAGCTGCTTATCGTGTAATTTGTAATGTGTTTGTGTAACAGCAAGTAGGACTCTATGACTCTAATGTCACTATTGAGTGAGTAGATTGTCAAGTAGATTAATGGTTTGTCTGTCACGTGTAGATATCATACAATTCAGTTGTTTTCTCCTCATCTTTACACAAAATAGTGAGCTGATTATTGATTGAATTTCACTGAAATGTGTTCATGTCTCTGTAGGCCTATACGAACAAGGATATGAATTTGCTTTGACAATCAGTAATTATAGGTGATGTGACAGTGACAAATTATCCTTGAAGGTGCGAAGTTTATCTACATTTTACGACTTAGAAAATATAAACATTTTAATGAAATGCTCAAAATTAATGATTAATGTTACTAAAATAATGTTATGGATTACTGAAGTTAACACATTCTTAATTCGGTTAACGATATCATAAGTACATTTAACACAACGCAGATAACATTTAATGTTTATAATAAAACCGTGATGTAACAATAAAAACACCATTTAAAACATTTCTAAAAGTTTGATTATGTTTAAATATATAATATAGTAGTATATACGCCTGCTTTACAAAAATACATATCTTTCATCATGAATAACTAATGCTGTGTCCTTGTATGATTATGTGTTATTGTTGTTGAAATCTCAAATGGAGACGATAAACGTTTGCCCTCTGACAGTGATATCATTAAGCGATGACCTGTACCCTATAATTAAGTCAGCATTTGTACATCAACATCCCCACGGCGCCTTCCATATGGTAATGTCCTATTAATGTGTTGATGTTTTAGAAATTTAGTTTACTTATTCTGAGAGATATTTTTAAGACTTTCAAATAGTTTTGAAGCGGACCACTTTAAATAGATTCAACACTGATTGAAATGTTTTCTAATAAATCAAAAGTTTAACAGTACAGTGACAGAGATCGTCATTCCTTGATGGCCCTAGGTAAACCTTTCTAAAAGCATGCTTCAAATTGTGAACTTTTTACGAGTATCAATGTACTTACCACACCTAATCTAACAGCTATATCTCATGATCACCTGTGACGAATAGTGTTCGATAAGTGGCTTAGAATGACAATCCTCACATAATATAAATTGCTGACATATGCCTTTTGTCAATTGTTTTTAAGCAATTAAGTACAATATCTAGAGATTGATATTATATAAACCGTGTGTGGTGATATAGCCACTTCTGCTGATATTAACAAACCTGCAAGTGATAAAACATAAGTTAGAATACAAGTGCTGGTGTGTATATTGTTCACGTTCAAAGTTGACAACATTACAAGGCTTAGTCCCATGGATTTATAAAAGTAATCTGTTCGTCTGGGTTTGAGATTGCTCTCCTAGAAGCATTGGATAAATCTGATTATATACATTTGTGAGCTCACGTCCCTTTATTCATAACACAAGTGTCTGTACTCCAAAACGCACCAGTGACATACAGTTGCAAATGTTCTTATTGAATCAATCACATGCTGCAGGTAACACAATTATGAATGGGTTCCCGATTGTTCCAATAATAATATAGCACACTGTGTAGACAGATTAGGATGGGCTTATAGCACTTGATATATATTCGCAATATGGGCGAACAGATGATACAGGTGTCTATGACAACGTTGAACGACTTAAGGCGATGGCATGTAGAGATAGTAGATATATATACATGACACCAATCATTAATTTAACCCTTCAAGGTGTCGGATGTCACTCTTTGTGGTTCCTCTTAATATTAAATTCCCTTGTTTTACATATCACTAAATCACTAAATCTCAAACGACTCCATGACATACACATTTTAAATGAGAGAAAAAAAACATTTCTTTGGATAACAACCTCTTTATTGTGAACAACACGGCGTTTTGAAGTATATGCTGACTCCTCCATCAGGTGGAATGAAGTCTGATGAAGGTGTAAACATAATCTCCGAAACCTTGTGTTTGTTCACAATAAGTACGTTGTCAACAATATCATCGTGTTTGTTTATGCATTCCATAAATGTCCTTCAAAGGCTAGAACTATTATATTGCGTCTTTACTTTAGGATGTCGTAAAACAAGCTAAAAAGGGCCTTTTTGACTCACCCATCTCGTCTAGTTAAGGAGAAACGAAAACGGCTATTTTAAAACATTTGTTTCTCAGAAATATGAACAATTTTTTTTGGAAATTTCAGAGTCTGTTTTGTTGTCTTCTAAAGATCTCTGATTCAGTCGTGTTTATCACTCAGGGATTTAATTATTTTGTATTTTATATGGTGACGTTTCTTTTGCGGTTGAGTGTATAAACTCAATACATCTTTTAACATTCACACAGTTACATTGAGGCATACACAGTTTGTTTTATTAATTTGAACTTCAATGATACTATATTTTTATATATTAAGGTTGTTATTGTTACCCAATTATTTTCGTTCAGATTAGCAGATTCACTGGATAGTTAAATGACAAGATGACCCTATTATCAGTTTATATTCCCATTTATAATGATAGTTTGTATCATTTATTTTTGCTTTAGAGGGTAAAACATCTTATTACACAAACCAATTATCCGTAGTCGTAATAACGGTGTTGCGAATAAAGCAAAAATTGTATGGCGGCCATTTTAATGTGAACACATTTTATTATTTCAAATTACAATATAATTCCCATGGCTTTACTGAACCATATACACTCACTACTTCACTTGATTTTCCGAAGAGAGAAGGGTGTTTTACTATCGGTGACATTATTTTACAAATATATTTTTAATTTGATATATTTGATTTATTTGAGCGAAGAAACGTGCTACTGCCCCTTTAACACATTCGCCTTACAATGATGTACCAACATAAACGTATTCTGCAGCAGTATATTTGCATGTAGGTTTGATCTTTGAGAGTCGCTTTCATGGCTATCGATGAATTACAATTATAAGAAATGATTCAAATACACACCATCCTTTTATTTTTAATTAATCACCTTTTTTCAGGACATATTTGATTCATATTTTGTACGATAGGTACATTTTAACAGATTGTGTATGAATTATTTGTAAATAACCATGCAGATGCAAATTGATAAGAATAATAGTAAATGTTAGGTACTCGCTAATTTGTAAATTAAGGTCTCACTAAAACAATACAAGAACAAATTCCTGGTCTTGTATACATTGAAATTTTATAAAAGTACGTTATATGACAAGATAGAAAGCAGTATATTCAAAAGGTAGACAAGCAGATCCACATCATTTCATTGCTCATTTCAAGCAATGTTTAAGCATGACAGGAATATATTTTGAAATATGATTCGTGATAATGTTAATAATTAAGACGTAATCTCAAGTGTATGGTAACTTAACAACCCTGTATGTGTAGTTCATATTTAGCTACTGATCGTTTTTTTTATTTCATCACTTTATATAGCATGTCTATGATGTCTAAACTTGAACCCGAAGGTTGTTAAAATATAATTATTTATAATCAATGTTTGATATGACATTTTATAGACAAGATTGCTCCGTGACAGTAAATACTTTACATAAAAATTTCATTTGGTTTTGATATATGCCAGTATACCATATGTATTGATTTAAGTTTATCTCATTCGAACTAAATATCTAATACGTTTCAGCTTTCTATAGGTATATGGCAAATTCTCGTTTTGATATAAATCGGACAACTGCCTTATGCATCTGCAGTAGCTGGGAGTACATTCCTACATAGCAGTTACATAACCCATGAAACCCTTTTATATTTGCGTTTTAATAATTGGGGCCACTTAGCAACAACATTCAGTATTTTTCAATGAAATAAAACCGTTGATAGCGTTTGACACTTATAACATGTCTAACAATACCAATAAGTAATTTATTTGCCTACAAAAAGATAATTTGGGTCAAATCCCCATCGGATAATTTTGTGTATTTGTGTATGTGTACCATATCATAGATCTAATTTGTGAAATGAAGTCTAGTTAGTAATCATTCAGGAATATATCGTGATGACAGGACTAGTAATTTCGATGATGAAAACATAAGGCAGGTTGAAGTAAATTTTGTCATTAAGATAACATTTTCAAAACGTAAAGCATGTCTTTACATGTTTACTTTAATTTAGATGCGTCAGGCAGTATTGTACCATCATAGCTATTTATACCTTAAAGGGGCAGTAGCACGTTTTTTTCGCTGAAATATGTCTATGAAATGTATTAAAAAAATAATGTCAGCAATAGTAAAACATCGTTCCCACAAAATCAAGTTAAAAATTGAGTGTACATGGTTCCGTAAAGCCATGGGAATCGTTTTTGTCAATCGAAATAATAAAATGTGTTCACAATAAAATGGCCGCCATGCATTTTTTGCTTCACCGTTATTACCACTATGGATAATTGGTTTGTGTAATAAGATATTTTACCCTCGAAAGTAAATATAAATGTCATAAACTATCATTATAATGAGGAATTTGAAAAAATAAAATTTGCAAAAAACGTGCTACTGCCCCTTTAAGGCAATATCTGTTCATTACCTTTGTTTAGATTCTCGTAGGCAATATTCACTATGCTTTCCTTCAATCTAAGTGGTTGGTCTGTAACAAAGGGTAAAAAGAGTTTCAGAAATAACACTGTTTACAAAGCTTCAATTTTCCGACGAAATCAAATACGAAAAGCTCTAAATAAACCTAAAACTTGCAACACCACATTAGCTGTGTCTGACTCACTGTAATCATTTTCCTTCACTTAATCAGTTAATGTATATCAACTCAGCGATAATGGCATTTTGATGACTTTCGTCTGGGATGTGTTTACATTGGGTAATTCACTTCCTGGCTTATGGCGAACACGAACTGATCCACTAAGGATTATTGCAGCGGTTTGTGACATTTTTGTTAGCAGTAGCTGTTATTCTTAAATCTAAATTAAAGATTAAAATTGTGTATACTTTACATGCAAATGAGTGTTGTAAAGCGACTTTCAACGGTTGGTACAAATTAAGCTTGACATTGTTAATACTTTACTCAAATAATTACTATGCGGAAGCTCATCAACCTGTATAAATATTGCAATAATGAAAGTAAAATGAACAGATTAGTTAACTATAAGATTCTGACAATGAATAAAAGATAGTAATTTAAAGCATCCAAGTTCATGAATTATTTTCGAAAATTTCTTTTTTCCTAGATCAAGACCTTATCCATGTTGATGAATTGCCTCGATATTATTTGTATTATCACATCATAGAGATCGATATTAGGAGGAAAAAGGATAGTAAACACATGCTTCACATACTCATAGTGATATGTTGCAATGAATATAATTTCATTATTTGATTCCTTCAAATGCTTAGTACCCTGCAACATAACATATACCCCACTTCTATGAAATTATCAACTAATCAATCATATAAGTTGAAAAGACAAAGGGGAGTGTTTCAACCAGCGATCTTATCATTGAGGCCGCGCGGTTGGAACGTTAGAAGCTCAAAAATCCATCTGAGTTCCAGTGATCTTCTGGTACCAGTGGTGCTCTCTGACTCAGGGTTTTGTTTCAATTGAGCGATGATTTTGTATCTCAAATCGCCTTTAGAGTGGTCAGGGAGATTGTAGTGATGAGCGACAGGTTTGTCTCTCTTATGGGTGATATCTGCAAAGTGTTCAGATAGGCGTATTCTGAACTCTCTTTTGGTTTCTCCCACATATTGCATTTTGCATTTGTTTCACGTGAGTAGGTACACTACATTGCGGGATTTACAATTGTAGGTTCTGCATTTGTAGCTAAGGCCGGTAGCAGTGCTTTTGAAGCTGCTATTTTTGTTGATATTGAAGCATACTTTGCATTCATCTTTGTCACAAAGTTGGTCGACAAAGGCAACTGTTTTGCCGCTGATTTGCGGTTTTTTGGGAGGGTAAGAGATACTAGCCTTAACTAGCATGTCTCTAAGTGTTTTGTTCCTCCGGTAGGCAGCAATATGGGGGGAAGGGAATATTTCTTTGCAGATGTCGGAACCTTGGAGTAGGTGCCATCTTTTCCTGATAATTTTATTGAGTTCCATGTTCATGGGGTTGTAGTCGCAAACCAGTACTGGACGCTGTTGTTGCGTTTGTACTGTTTTGTTAAGGGATAGTAGTTGAGTTCTATCCTTCAAGTCAGACTTTTGTTTGTTCTGTTGTATCACCTTTTTGGGGTATCCCCGTTTGAGATAGTAGTTGACTAGGTTTAAACTGTGCCTGTCATATTCCGCCTTTGAAGAACAGATGCGTTTCAGGCGTAGGAATTGGCTATATGGGCCTTTTGTTTTTACATGTGTAGGGTGACATGAAGTATACAACAGATATGAGTGTGTGTCTGTGGGTTTACTGTAGACTGAGAACTGGAGGGTGTCTCGCCTGTTCTCATTTGAAACCCATGTGTCAAGGAATGAAACCTTTTCACGGGAAAATTCGGCCGTGAATTTGATTGAAGGATGGGCTGAGTTGAGATATTCTATGAAATTCTCAAGTTTTGCTTGTCCTTTTGACCATATGAGAAAAATGTCATCGATGAACCGGACGTAAAGGTCTGGTTGATCGAGTGCATTTGACAAGAGGTTATCTTGCCTGCTCACTGCCCCGTACCACAATATGGGTCTTTCTACACCCCCAATCCACACAACCCCCTTGAGGAGGCAATACGCCTAACCTTAAATTTATAAATCTATGTGAAATCTCTTACAAAAGAAACTACTTTTGTCCCTCTTTCGATCACTCCATATATTTCTATAAGAATATTATTCTATATTCTCACTTTTACGAAACCCTCGTACACCCCCTTTTATTGAACATGTCAATAAATATATACTCTATCAAATACCTCTTATGTCTTCCTGGCCCCTACTCTCTCCTCTTTAGAGATGTAGGGGCCCCCGAGCCTGCATTTCTATCAGAAATATAGGTATATTATTACAAATAAAATATTCTTTTTATTTACATTAATAATTATCCAATTAGACAGCTGGTCTACACCCACGCAACTCTAAGTGCATCAACTCACTTCCTAATTGGTACCAATTAGCAAATCGCTTAATTGCTCTTTAATATCTACTCTGTAGCTCAAACAGTTATCAAAGAAAACACACACTAGATTTCTTTTTTTAAACTTTAATGTACAGTATCAAAATTCGAACTGCTACAGCAAAACAGAGGCACCATCTGAAACAACAAAAAATTATAATATATAATCTCATGTATTACACATACAATAAAGTCACATCTTCCTATAATGAATAAATAAATTTTTCAAACCGGAAGTTATCTATTCTACCACCGGAAGAAATTCCCGTGAAACTCCACCGGAAATAACGGAACCGGAAGTCCCCACCGGACAAACCGGAAGTCCACCGGAACCAGCGGTCCCACCGGACCAAACCGGAAGTCCCTTTGGAAGTTCCACCGGAAATCCCACCGGAACTTCCGCCGGAAGTCCACCGGAGGTCACGTGACCTACCATTAGAGTATATAAGGAGCGCCGATAACCTTGCTTCTTCAGTCTGATGAGTCCTAAACCAAGGACGAAACTAGTAACTCATAAGCAAAAGTTCTTTGCCCTCTAGACGTGTCTAGGCCCCCTGCAGTTTTTATAATCAATCATATAGTTGAATTTTGAGACAAGATTAATTTCACGGCCAGTTGGTGATTTGTGATTAAATCACAGTATTAATGAAAGTTTTGTGTCAAGACTGAATCTTCCTATTTAAAAATTTAATAATATCAAACCTATCACAAAATCTATTAATGACCTACGCTATGGAGCATTGAATATCTCTCAATTCATTATAACAAGAAATAGAAGTTTCTCTGACTGTAATGAGTTTAAATGAAATGTTTACTTTCTCTAGTATCCGTAGCGACCGATTGAAATCATTTTTATTACTAATCGAATCTCATCATTGGCCATGGTTTCTTATTTTAACACATAATGTCTGCAAAGACAATAGCGATAGTTCGATGTTTTATCGTACCTTTATGTACCTATCTTTTTTCTTTAAACATTCCCACTTTCACAATTTTATCTTTTTAAAGTCATAATAGTTAAAAACTATTTAAGGATCCGATTTGTCATGTCAATGTCACTGGAGTCAATTTATCACTTATTTCATAGGAATGTAATCTTACAGTTGCCTGACAGAATAGATACCAATTTCATTGTCATACACAGTGCTAACATTTGAGATTGCCTGTGACCCTCAGCTTGCATCGCAGACAAGTCAATGTTTGAATTGTCAAACGATAACTGTTGCGTGATGATACAACCATTTTATTTGAACTGCTTCCTGTGACTGGGCATTCATTATGGGAATGGCGATGTGTGTTACATTTGCGATTGCGAAATCAATGACCTCATTAGAAATAGTGATGGTATTTTCAGATAACCTAGAAGAAAAAGTTTACACTACGATAGATGAATGTGAACACGCTGAATTATTTATGTTTTAAAAATAGAGAATAGTTATTTGTTATTTGCATATATTTTGAGATCGAATATTCAATCTGAAAAATAACAGAAATGACTGACATGAAAGCCATGCCTTGGGTCATGGACTATCATTAATGGATCATTTCGTGTTCAGTTAGGTTTCAAATACGCCAAGAAGAGAAATACACAATGCAAACACTTCCCAGACGAAAGTTATCAAAATGCCATTGGCTCTGAGATTGCACACATTAACTGATTTAGTGAACTGAAAATGTAGTCAGACACATCTATTGTGGTGCTACAGGTTTGAGCTTTATTAAGAGCTATTCTTGCTTGGAATCTTTTGCAACGTGAAGTTATGTAAACACATTATTTCTGGAACCCTGTCATCTTTGTTGAAGGAAAACTAAATTGATATTTCTCTTAGGGGTTGATGGGTTAAAATGAGGAATGAGGTCATAATATTAGATAGTAACATGTAATTATATGGCCTTTGATTTACGCTTTCTCGACCAAATGGACTATATTGATTTCACACTGTATAGGTTGTTGAGTTATGTCCCCCGAAGTCTGCAAACTACAAAAACATAAAACTGGGCTTTTCTATTTACATTATTTATTATTTATCGAGTATTCAGAGCACTGGGACATTTTGTTGAAATGATCAAGCCCGTCATTCAGGATCTACGACTGATTTTAGCTCAAGTAGAAATTGAATATGAGTATGATTAGTATTATGACGTATCGGGTGATGGGTGACTCAGCAGCTTATTTTGAATAACCTGGCACAATAACTTTATGGTTCCGTTGTGTTCATCATCAGCTGTCAACAGTATTGTTGCTTATAAGCAACCTGGCCTCCATAGCCTGGCAACCAAATTCTCGCTTGGGTGGACATTTGGACATTGGGGTGGCCAAACAAAAAGAAAGTGCCTTACATGAAATACTGTGTATTTATTTCTTTAACAATTTCGAATAATAAAACATAAAATAGCCAACGTAGCAAATAGGTTAGCATTAGACTGATCAACGATGACTTATTAAACTGTAACAAAGTTTCTCTCAATAGCAACAATGAATGGCTTTACCTTTCACTGCCGTTTTTTGTAATTTATTTGTCAATGAGTGCTATTTTATGTCAATTTAAAACAAGAGTCATCAGAAGATGACATATCCCACCGCTTCCACAAAATTTGTAAAACACATCTTTGACAGATACTTGTGTATATATTACCATACTTCAGTTAGCAATGTTGACTACCTGCGCCACCAGATTGTTGACATCATCAAGAAATCCGCAAAGCCAAGTAAAAATCTCACCAAAGAAGAGAGAAACGCCATGGTTGAACTCAAAAAAGGATACCACCATCACCATAACAGAAGCTGACAAGGGTAAAGCAGCAGTCGTCATGGATACACCTGACTTCAATCAACTAATCAACAAGACCCTCTCCGACACCACCACCTACCAAACCATCAACAAGGACCCAACAGCTCATCTCGAACGCCAGCACAAGAAAACCCTCAAAGAACTCCATAACAACCATGAGATCAATGACATCATTTTCAACCAGCTCAACCCCATCAATTCCCAAGCCCCATATGCCACAGCCACAATCAAGATCCACAAAAACCCACCAAAGGCCAGGATCCTAGTTTGCTCCAGAGGATCAGTATTCTACAACACCGCCCAGTTCCTTTCCCGTCTCTAAGCACCCTTAGGTAAAGAAGGTAAGTCCTACATCAGCGACTCGTCATCTTTCGTCAACCAGCTCAAGTAAGCAAATCTCGAAGGAACCATGGTCAGCTACGACGTTGTCGACCTCTTCACCAACATCCCTCTACAAGAAGCCTTAGAAGTACTCCGATCCAAGCTCCAGACCTGCATTGACCAGCTCAACACCAAGTTAACCATCAACAGCATCATCATCCTTCGAAGAATCGGCGCTCTCCAATGCTCCATTTCAGCCTCTATGCTGGTTCCGCAAAGTAGATGACACCTTCACCACCATAGCCCAACATGATGATCCAAACAGTCTCCTACAACATCTCAACGTCCAGCATCAAAGAATCCAGTTCACCATGGAAACAGAAATTGACCACCATCTCCCCTTCTTAGATGTCTCCTAGCAAGCCACAGAGAATGGACTAAAAAAAACTGTCTACCGCAAGCCAACACACTCCGACCAGTATATCCACTACAATTCCTGCCATCACCCTCAAATCAACCAAGCCATTATAGCCACATAAAGAGAGAATAGTTATTTGTTATTTGCATATATTTTGAGATCGAATATTCAATCTGAAAAATAACAGAAATGACTGACATGAAAGCCATGCCTTGGGTCATGGACTATCATTAATGGATCATTTCGTGTTCAGTTAGGTTTCAAATACGCCAAGAAGAGAAATACACAATGCAAACACTTCCCAGACGAAAGTTATCAAAATGCCATTGGCTCTGAGATTGCACACATTAACTGATTTAGTGAACTGAAAATGTAGTCAGACACATCTATTGTGGTGCTACAGGTTTGAGCTTTATTAAGAGCTATTCTTGCTTGGAATCTTTTGCAACGTGAAGTTATGTAAACACATTATTTCTGGAACCCTGTCATCTTTGTTGAAGGAAAACTAAATTGATATTTCTCTTAGGGGTTGATGGGTTAAAATGAGGAATGAGGTCATAATATTAGATAGTAACATGTAATTATATGGCCTTTGATTTACGCTTTCTCGACCAAATGGACTATATTGATTTCACACTGTATAGGTTGTTGAGTTATGTCCCCCGAAGTCTGCAAACTACAAAAACATAAAACTGGGCTTTTCTATTTACATTATTTATTATTTATCGAGTATTCAGAGCACTGGGACATTTTGTTGAAATGATCAAGCCCGTCATTCAGGATCTACGACTGATTTTAGCTCAAGTAGAAATTGAATATGAGTATGATTAGTATTATGACGTATCGGGTGATGGGTGACTCAGCAGCTTATTTTGAATAACCTGGCACAATAACTTTATGGTTCCGTTGTGTTCATCATCAGCTGTCAACAGTATTGTTGCTTATAAGCAACCTGGCCTCCATAGCCTGGCAACCAAATTCTCGCTTGGGTGGACATTTGGACATTGGGGTGGCCAAACAAAAAGAAAGTGCCTTACATGAAATACTGTGTATTTATTTCTTTAACAATTTCGAATAATAAAACATAAAATAGCCAACGTAGCAAATAGGTTTGCATTAGACTGATCAACGATGACTTATTAAACTGTAACAAGTACTGCAGAGAGTACTGAAGTACTCCGATCCAAGCTCCAGACCTGCATTGACCAGCTCAACACCAAGTTAACCATCAACAGCATCATCATCCTTCGAAGAATCGGCGCTCTCCAATGCTCCATTTCAGCCTCTATGCTGGTTCCGCAAAGTAGATGACACCTTCACCACCATAGCCCAACATGATGATCCAAACAGTCTCCTACAACATCTCAACGCCCAGCATCAAAGAATCCAGTTCACCATGGAAACAGAAATTGACCACCATCTCCCCTTCTTAGATGTCTCCTAGCAAGCCACAGAGAATGGACTAAAAAAAACTGTCTACCGCAAGCCAACACACTCCGACCAGTATATCCACTACAATTCCTGCCATCACCCTCAAATCAACCAAGCCATTATAGCCACACTCACAAGACGTGCCAAATCCATTTGTCATCTCGACGCCCTCAATCAAGAGCTACAACATCTGAAGAACACATTCACATCACTCAATGGGTATCCTACAGGCCTAGTCACCAAGACCATCAACAAAACACTCACCATCAGAGACACCACCCACAAGCCTGAACCATCGCCTATCCGGGTCACAATTCCCTACATCGGCCCCCTCAGCCACAAGATCGCTCGCCTCATCAAGAACAAAGCCAGCATAGATGTAACATTCACAAGCGGCAAGACCCTCAAGCAACTACTCAAAGCAAACGGCAGAGGAACCAGCACCGCAAGCCCCAACCCAAGAGGATGCATCTACAAAATTCCATGCCATTGTGGCCAAGAGTACATCGGAGAAACGCTACGACCTATCAACACAAGGATCAAAGAACACCAAGCATCCGTCAACAAACTTGACCAGAAATCCGCCCTATCTGAGCATACCCTGAAAAACAAGGATCACATCATCGATTGGGAAGCTACCAAAGTCCTGTCAACCAACAACAAGAACTGGCGCCAAAGAAAACTCCAGGAAGCGATTGATATTCGAAGGGAAAAACCTGCAACAAACCGCGATCAAGGCATTTTCCTACCATGTGCATGGGATTCACTGATCTAGAACTTCCATCTCCTGTCGGAGGAAACATCCGAGGAGAACTCAACCAAACCAAATCCAAGTATCCCTACCTTCCATCCACTCCTGTCGGAGCAAATTATCCGTGGAGTCCCCACCAATCAACGCCTATCAGCTCCAATCACCATGCATCAACTTCAAAGCCACCCACATCAACAATTGGCCTCTCCTCCAATCAACTATAATTAGTATTTGCTTAACAATTTCAATAAAACCAATTGGCCTCCATCGTTTCATCATGTGTGTTTATTTACATCTGCAATAAAGCCTACAGGCCTTTGTTTATCTACTTACTCCCATTCATGTTTGTATTGCAAATCCTCATCATTCTCATGCTTCATCTCCATCATGTTTATATTGCAAATCCCCATTGTATACCATTCTCATGTATGTTAATCTCCCTGATTGACTTCCTTCACCATTGTTTTGTTTGCTATATAAATGTACCATATTTTGTTATTTCCTTACATTCCACCTGATGAAGGAGTTAGTATTTTCACATTAAAGAAGTTGTTATCCAGAAAATATTCCTGTTCTTATTTATAAGATATATATGTGTGTATAAACAGGAATGTCCACTCAAATTCTGTTTCGAAAAAAAAATACCCCGATAAACCCCTCTCTTTATCACAAATTACATAACTGTGATATTATAGTGATAATTGAATTATCTCATAGCAAAATATTCTATCACTGTATACAATAACAACAACCCTGTTACAACCATTTCTGAAGGTATTTATCAATCTGTCAACAAAACTTTACGGGTAGGTACCAGTGCAAATGAAATTGTTTCAAAGGGGACAAAACACGATCATTAGGAGCAGTGTGACATGTTCACTATGTAGTACGATACCTTTAATCTACTCAAATGGTAAAGGTGTTTACTCCATTCTCATTCACCAAGGAAGCCATCAATTTCAGGCAAAAACATTTTTCATTGTTTCCAACTTTTGTCATTTCCATTATTGTGTAATCTGAAACAAATTATTACGAACAAAATATTCATAACGTCTTGCAATTATAAACAATTATCAAACTTATTTAATTAATATTTTTTGGACAATAAGACATAGATATACCCAATTAAGTTCATGTTTATAGCAATTAAGCATCCAATGTATGTTCTACATGATATATGGCTTGTGTGAGATAACGGGGTATCTCGTTGAAGAGGTGTGGTGAAGTGAGTTGGGGTTTAACGCCGCCTTCAAGAGTATTTCATTTATATCGCGCCTGCTAGTATTATGGCAAGGAGAAATGCATTGCATTGCGGTGAAACCTGCGAACATCGGCTGGAACTACCGAACCATGTGTGGTACTACGCTGATATTCAGTGAAGCATTGCACCAAAACCTTACTGCGTGTAAAACAGTTCTCTACTGCAGACACAGTTGCCGTGCCAGATTCGAACCCCGGACCTCTTGATCCGAAGCCGAACGCGCTAACCACTGCGCTATCCCGCCCTCTCTGGTTGAAGAGATCGTTTTGATAGTTGATTTTACATGTTGACCTGCCTTCATAATGCAAAACATGACGACATCAAAAAGTCTATGTCATCATAAAATAGATTATGCCACAGCACCATGACACCACTGCATTGATAGTCTGGGTGCTGCACTGTGTTCTTTAAGTACATTTTTTCATTGAAAGTAACGAAGAATTGTTTAAGATTATAAATCAAATGCCAACTTCACACAAATTCTGAAGACATTGTGTGAATCTATTTTAGTCGTATGCATCATTGTTGGATGGAGATATCTTGTTTTTTGTATGATATAGTTTATGTTGCCCCTGGGTGTACACGAGTGTCAACCTAGGAGTTTTTTCACTTGTGTATCTGAGTGCAGATGTCATGTACGTTGATTTCATTGAACTGCATGAGTTCATCCTTATAACATGTGTACAATAAAGATTATCAAATGTACCACTTGATTGTCAGGTCAGTGGTGCAAATTTGAATAAAATTGTTATATCGACTTCACTAGAAAAAGGGCGTCACCAGTACGTCATATACATACAAAGTGATATGTTTGACGCGAATAGTCATTTGGAGATTTCACAGAGAAAAAGTTCACTGTGAGGAATGAAATACAAGTATTTTACTCAAAATTATGGGTTTCGTTTTTCCAAAGCTACGATGCCTCAACATATCACAAATAACATGATACTTGCACGGAGACATACCAGTAAGTGAACAGACTTTCTGTCACAGAAATTCAAACATTATATTCAATATAGGGTATATTTATTGGAAGAGAAAGACAAACATCAATTTTTCAAAATCAACAATTAGGGATGTGTTATGTACATGAACGACTGTTGTGGTTTTCAGAAAACTATACTAATCTTTCAGTTTGAGATCCTTATGTCTTTTGTAAATCGCAGAAGGTCAAATTATCTTGTACAACTAATTTCATTTCTAAAAGGTTTGATAAAGATGATACATCTGCCTTGACATAACCACAAACAGGTTATCTACAATGCATTGTTCAAAATGACAGTTCTCATTCATCATACAAAATAAATTGCTATAAATGATAGCGATTATGACAAAACCCATTAGTGGGTTTGAACAGTATGCTTAACCATAACCACCATAGTTACTCATCTTTAGATATGAATTAAACTGTTAAATATTGATGTACTAAAGTGTGGCCTGCTTAAGCACAATGGGAAGAATAAAGGTCATGCAAGTACATGCATGATACCAAACCTTGCTCGCTAAAATAGTTGAAATTAATATGTATACAATATTAGTTAGACAGTGTTTTGACAGGGTGTACGGGAATGTAAGACTGTAAGACTCTTTGGCTGCGCCTCAGAAAAATGCGGAATATACAAGGGTTTACAGTCATGTACACCCTGTCAAGACACTGTGTAACGGATTTATTACTCTTTAGATCTATTATTTTTACTTATTTAACTGATTTCCGATAAAATATATAGGCTACATAACTATTTCCGTTTGTGATAAACACCCCTCACACTGAGATAACAGCGAAAACACTGTAAAGAGTTTACCACTCTATATCAAGGGAGATAACTCTGCGGCTAAAAAATAATTGATTTTGAATTTATTCTTACCAGAAGAATAATAGAGAGACACATGTTTTTAATATTAGTTTATTGGCACAAACACAATTAAAAAAATTGATATAGGTTGAAATCACCGTACTTATGTTTGTTAAGGTAAGTTTCAATTCTGAAATTTCAAGTCGAGCAATTGTTTAACTTTCACATTCCATCTAAGGTCAAGGTCATCCGTAAGACGTAGTTAGTCACATGACCTGTCTTCACGGGTCATACGGATGGTACACTTTGACAAATCCGCCTACACAGTTTCGTATGCATTAGATATTGACCAATCAGAATTCAACAAATTTATCTAAAGGGTAATAATAAAAAATGGTTTACACTGTGTTTACACTTTACACCTGTGGTTGATTCCTAAAAGATAATGTTACATTATCTTTATTATTTTATAATGTATATGTTCCTGGTGCTACGTTAGAATATTTCATAACTTGTTTTTAGCAATCTTTTAAACATAGTCCACAATCATATTTCATTAATATTACATATGAAATAAGGATTTTGACAAAGCCTCCCAATACCCCGTCAATTCTACCAATCAGTCACGTGAGAGGAGGTCCCATGAGATAGCGAGCTGCGCATGCGTCGAATCAGTGTGAGCTCAAAGCCATGCGTTCAGGCTGCTTCGAATTTGCTCTGCGAAAAAAAATTTTCCCCTGCAAATTAAAGCATTTCGACAATATTATCGAACCTGCAGTTATCAATATTGATAAATATTTAATTAGTCAACCTGGGGAGTTGAAAATATCAAATTGAAGCAACTTTCAGAACCGCGTGTTCGGGTCTGATTTAGCCATTTGCAATTTGCGGTGATAATGGCAGACGATAAATGCCCTCTCCCTTTGGAGGAGAGTGGAGAGACTATTATCACAAACAAACATGACAAATTGAGAAAAGGGAAATCTATCTCTAAAACCAAACATGTACCCTCAAACACGTCGAGTACGCCAATTGCCAGTACTAGTACTGGAAACATGCACAGCAAAAATGACTGAGGATCCTGAAATCTGGAAACCAACTGGAAACTTGGTAATAGGGGTGTCCACTTGGTTTCCATCCGCTGAAACTAGCCAAACTAGTTTCCAACTAGAATCCATTTTGGATTCTATAATTATTAGTATTTCCATAATGGAAACGAACAGGAAACGCTGATTATGTATTTCCTGTTGGTTTCCATTCCTGGAAAATGCAATCAATGTTTCCATGAAATGGAAACCAACATGAAACTACAATTTGAAGTTTTATGTTAGTTTCCATTCCTGGAAATGGCATTTATTGTTTCCATTAAATGGAAACCAACATGAAACTATCAAGTGAAGTTTCTTGTTGGTTTCCATTCCTGGACATTTTTATTTAAAGATTCCATTAAATGGAAACCAACATGAAACTGTCAAGTGTAGTTTCATGTTGGTTTCCATTCCTGAAATTTGCATTCATAGATTCCATTAATGGAAACCAAAATATGAAACTATCTAGTACAATGAATGGACAAGCTGGATAAGAAATGAAATGAATTATGAACTATACACGGCTGAAAGAATCACAAAAATATAAATTATAAGGTCAAGGACTATTTAATGAAAGGTGTCATTGTGCTGTGCGTATGCCTACTGCCTACCGAATTTAATAGATATGTATTGTTTTGTGTTATATATTGGACTACTATTTAACAAATAAGCGATAACAATATCTATGCCAAAGCCTAAATTTCAGTGAGCAACCTTAATTTTACTCAAATAGATGGAAGTCAAATACATGCTCTCCAGTAGTAACGCCTATATATAGATCATGACTGCTCTAATGAGGGAGTCGCATATGGCGGTAATTAAAGCTAGCCACGGCCCGACCCTTCTGACCGAACAAAGGCCTTTGTTTCACCATTCACCCAATTGCCGCCAAATTTGTCCAGTGGCCGACTTCAGTTGTCATGATTTGTGACTCAATGGAGAAATCGCAAAGAGATCAAAATAATGTCTGGTGGGTAGTGAACTTCAATGCCAACAACAGTTGTCATTCACAGAAGGCCAAACTTCATGATGTCTCTACAACCATGCAGGTATAGTGCGCATTTCATGTTATACATATAGCACATTTCTTATCGTTTTTCGCCATATGCTAACGATTGAAATAACTGATTAAATTGTAAAAATGATCAACTACCTTCGAAATACTGTGGCTTGAAAAATAGAATACTTTTGAAACGTATCAGGGCACACCCTGTATGACATCCTTGCAGAATAAAATGATAAAATAATAGAAAATAGCATTACAATAAACTACTCCATTGATTGAGGAAAATGAAATTGTTATCAAGGTTTAACACTTAAATTTCCATACAAGAACTTATTTGGTCATTATATATAACAAATGTACAATTTTTTTTTTAAAAATCACAGATCAAAATGTTAACAAATATACAAGACCGAATATATTAAAAAAGTTAACACAATGCTACGTTCAGAATTATCAGACACTAAATGTATTATGTATATGAGAATATGCACCATTTGACTGTATGAAACAATTCACATTATGTAAAACATTTCTTTATATTTACTCTGCCACATGATATATCAGAAAGAGTTTGGTAAGATAATTTAATAGTTTATGTACTCCGATTTATGTTTGTTCCCTAAAATTTGCACAGGTAGTACATATCCATTAATAATTATTTCAATATTTATAGCATCAATACAAACAGTCTGCCCTTTCTTGATTCACTAAAATTTATAAACGATTACATGCAAATTACATTCTCAAAATCGACAGCTACAGTCGTTGTACTTATTATTTTGTGTATGTCATGCATACTATGACCTTAAATTAGAATATATTAAATGTCCTTTGAATATTCCTATTTCATTTATTAATTAATTTAATACTTACTGCATTACAAAGGCGATAAATGATCCTTTTATCTCAACATACAACAGGTATATATAACAAATACGAACAAATAATTTTTTAAAAAGGTTGTATCTTTTTCGATTTATGTTTGTTATTAATAACATTTTTATTATGTTTGCATTCATTTTTCAGTAAAGAAGACCAGGAAGATCAAAGATTCTCTGCAGCTTGAGGCCGACAGAAGACGAACATGCCCAATGGGACACACAGGGTACTAGTTTGAAGCTGAAGTGTTTGACATCACCCCAGGAGGATGATTCGTGACGTAATTAAACCGGGCCGTTTCCTCTAGGAAAATAGAATCACCTGTTCCTCAAATACATAGTGACTGGGCGGCTGGACAGTAATAACCCAGAATAAAACCCGTAACTGTTGCTTTATCAGTGATAATCTTTTCTTGATCAGCAGTAATGTCTCTGTTAATCACATCAACTTCAATTGATGTTATTTTGCTGGATCATGTATGAAGTAATTTATACAAATAATGCAAGTGTTCAATGTGTATCTATGATGATCATAATTAGTTTCACCAGATAGTCTTGCGTGTTTAAATACATTTTATAGATTTGATTGTTAGATGTCTTTTCCTTTTCGCAATTAGTTAAAATAATATTCCAAGAATTACTCTGCTATTGGCACTTTATGTAATAAACCTTATAACAAAGTACAATTATTTTTGTCATTACTAGAATTATTTTCTCTGAAGCATTATTGCTCTTGATGAAGATAGCAGTTGATGATGTAGTGGTTGACACTTTATTCATGTAAATCATAACATGCTTGATATGCGTGTTTAGCACAACATGCAAATGTCAACCATGGACACCAGGTTGAAACCTACAGTAAACCATTACACTGAAACCCCACTGAAACCTACAGTAAACCTTAACATAGAAACCAGACTGAAACCTACAGTAAACCATTACACTGAAACCGGACTGAAACCTACAGTAAACCATTACACTAAAACCACACTGAAACCTACAGTAAACAATTACACTGAAACCACACTGAAACCTACAGTAAACCATTATACTAAAACCACACTGAAACCTACAGTAAACCTCAACATAGAAACTAGGTTGAAACCAACAGTAAACCTCAACATGGAAACCAGACTGAAACCTACAGTAAACCTCAACATGGAAACCAAGTTCAAACCAAGTGTAAACTAAGAAATATGGAAACCAAGTGGAAACCAAGTGGAAACTATCACATGGAAACCTACAAGAAAGTTATTCATCGAAACCAGATGGATACCACTTGGAGGAGTGGGTAATTATTCGCACTGGATACCATCCGGATACTGGTGCAAAATCAGTTTCAATGTTGCTGGAAACCACATGGAAACTGTTAAAAACTGTCTGGATACCAACTGGAAATACTGGTTTCCATTGGGTTAATCCTGTTAGTTTCAGTGATCTGGAAACCAGCTCATGTTTGCCTTGATGGGGGCTGATTTCAGTGTTATCATTAATGAACTGAAGAAAATTAATGGTGGACTTACTGACGGGTTCACGCAACTAGACAAAAAACTCGACACCGTTGGGTACAATGAACAGGGTGAAGAATTTAACCTAAAAATGAGCTATAATAGGTCGATCTAGCTATAGTAGTTCGTTCGAGCTATTGGTGCATAGGTCGATTGAGCTATAATAGCATTTATAGCACAGTGCCCCTTTAAGACAGAATTTCCGCATTTGCGGCATAGTCATTACCGAAACATCTTTTGTCGATACATTCATATTTAGCAGCAGAAAATGGCTAACCCCTAGCGTTTTCGAGTAATTAGCTGTTAATTAACCATGCCCTGTCAACCTTCACACTTTAGAGCTAAAATAACACCCAAAAGAACGAAAAATATGCCCAGCAATGTGGACACAACATTCCGTTGATGACTGACCTTTGCGATTGACTTACTTCCGGTTATGATGTCGATTTCGTACGCAGATATTTCTCGTGCATCTTCGTGCAGCTTGCAAAATTTAAATAATCTATGGAGGCCCTGCACTGTACCCTTTGCATGTCCCGCAAATTCGGATTTATGAAGTCGGGCATTCCTAAAAACACTTTCTAACTTTATTTAATCAGTTGTTTGGTGTGAGATTCATTGCAAATTTATACGGACATTTTCTATTGGATCTTGCGACTCGCCCGTGTTAAATTAACCACGATTGGCGACCCCTGTATTGATCAATACTATATATATCGCGAACTTCAGTTTATCGTTCCACACATCATGGAGTCTCAGAATTCAAATATGGAAAAACTTAAGGTAAGTATTTCTTCACATAAATAAAGAACCACAATGTTTTTTAAAAATTTATTCTGTAAAAAATATAGATTCATAGATATTGATTTCGTTTTTTTACAAGTCAGATTCGGTGTACAATTCACGCTATATTACTACATGTATATATTTACAATTTCAATTATAATAGTTTACACATAAAATATACAATTGCGTTTTTTTTTAATAACTGATCAAATGTACCTTTAATTACCTTTCAGGGTGTCAGTTACCCTCCGCAGAGAGGTCAGCAGCACAGCCTTGGTCCAGTCCTTCAAGTACTCTCGCTGGAGGGAGTCCCCGAGATCAGCTGATCCCGCATCGCAGAGTCGGCCAATTAGCTCACTGTTGGTCTTCTTGGTGATGTCATTGGCCTCCTCTCGCTCACCAGCCAGAACAAACAAGCGTGGAAGTCTGTGGTGAGATCACAGTGGTTTACCCGATACTGTCTCCTCCACAAACTTCCGTTTGTTGTCCTGGCAGGTGTGGACGAACGATGCAAGGTCCAAATCTAGTGGCTTCCCACACAGAGAGACATGAGGTCGAGTTGACATCGGGGAGCAAAGGTATTCCGACTGCCGGAGATGGTGACGCCAGTGACGGATTTCCTTCCGGAGGTCTACTTGATGAGAGCCTGAGGTCGGAGCATCCGTCAGGTGTTCTCGTATCTGAAATGATAATAATGCATTTATGATTACAGGCTGACGAGATCTATAAAATGACAAATACTGAGGCATATGTTCACCTTATTACCGAGAGCCAACAAAATGTCAAATATGGGTCGCCAATTATTGGAAAAATGTAAAACGATCTGTTTGTGAGTATAATTTTAACCTCGGATAGAAGTAATATAAAATTAATTTCTTTGAATTGCTACATTGTCCTTCACTGAACTAACTATAATTTTCTTTCCAGAATCGGGACGAACAACGCCCATCCACGTTGACAGCTGCCCATGGTCCCGTCCCCGAGTTTCTTCCCCACATCGACGCCCTGTTGCTGTCAATGTTTCTGAAATGAAAGACAAGTGTGTCCTTCTTCAGAATGTCACATTGAGCGTGATGGGGAAGGTGACAAAGAGAAGGGTCCATGGGTTGGCTGCGACATCCCCGAGTGCACCTACTGGGCTCACTTTTCCTGCCACGGGTTCCACCCAACAGCAAGGCAGCTGAAGGGGACAGTACAAATTTAGTTCAGATGCAATAAACACCGTCGCTGAGTTGTGTCTTTTGTTATTTTTTTTATCACAGGGACATGCATCGTTAGAAATAAGTTCTATAAACAATATGTAGTCGACTAAATACAATGTTACAATTCCTCTTTACCGTGGACTACATAAAGTTCATAAACCTTAGCTTCTGACAATACACGTCTCTACTGCTGTGGTTATTGTTACACTGAAATACTTACCGAATCTAGAGTGTCGAGGTTCCGACAGATGCCGTGCCAGTGGCGTGCCAGTGGTGTGGGCAATCCTGGAGGCATCCACATCTGAATCCATCGGTTCTTGGCCTCCAAGATAAAGTCTCCACCGTCGCCTCTGTCAGCAGAGCCACTTGCAGAAAAGGAGAGAGTCGACTGAAGGTAGTCCCGGACTGGTTGTGCACTTGATGTCACTGTGAGGTGGTAACGAACTGACAGCTCCTGATACTGGCTCATGTTCAGACAAAAGAAGAGATCGGAGTATCTGTTGAACGATTGCATAGCTAGAGAGTGGTTGCCCCTCCTTATTCCGCATCAGTGCCATGATATTTGTGAATAGCACATCGGCAAGAAAGACGTATCGTTTATCAGTTCTATCTGACCAACCACTCCCAAAAACCAGCAACATCAGGATGAATACCAGATCGCTGACAATGTCTGACAAATGGTACTACAAGTTCTGCACCGGTTCCCCAGAACATAATCTCTGTCATCTGCCATGCCTCGTAGTGGTCTGAGGCATTTTGGCAGCTGGCCTGGGCTTTCGGAGATTTGAAGCCTAATAGTCTGGCAAGGTCTTGCAGAACTACATGCCAAAGCAGCTTGAAAGCTGCCTTGGTCATGTTGATCTCCATATGACCCGGGCCGGGAACAAGCAAAACAGTACGAAATGTCAGGTGATTGTCAGGATCTGGAAGCGTCTGATTATGCTCGTGCCAGTTGTCTGACCCAGAGATGTCAGTTCGATCGCACAATGGGCACTTGTAGGTTATTGCTATCACCCTAGCAGCAAGATTGTAGGGCAAACCGTCACAACCAACTACAGTCCAAGACCGAGACACACCAACCCAAGAATCCTGAAGGATTCTATGAAGGACAACCTTCATGGCAGCATAGGAACATGGGTTTACCAAGATTGGCTCACCCACAACCAAATCAGGATTAATAAGACTGCCAGCTGCTACAGGCCGTCTTGCTGCCAGTTAAGTAATTAACCTAAGGTTCTGCACAAAAGAGAGTGGTATTATCATATTGGTATTAATGCAGTAATAAATCTGTTCAATGGCAATGGCAATGGCGTGGCTTTTGTTGGATTTGCACATTGAGGTTATAAATGACAGCAAGATGGGATTAACATGCTGAAGTCACAGAGAAACTTCATATTGCTGGAGGTATGTTGGATCTTTATATTGTTGCGAAACATTCGATGAATCCGCACATATATCTTCAGATATGTGTTCCCCTAGGGCTTCAGCAATTAGTTTCAACTCTTGGGGATAGAACTTCCCTAACCTTATGGAATTGGCTATTTCCTCAGCTGTTTGCCGATGTTCAAAATGTGTCTCGAAATGGTGAAGACAACAGTACATACATATTGAGACTTTGTTGAAAGAAGCTCATGCTTAATAAGACCATCAATAATGGATGTGCGCGCCTTACGCAAAGATATATTTAACAATGTGAATGGTTTGTCTTTTGACCACTGGTCATGCTTCTTCCAGCCGCAAGTCATATTGTGAAAAAAGTGAAACTATATCTATATTACAAAAGGTTTTTAAATTGCACGATAAGACTTGTGTTTCACGCCAAACCAGTTGTGTGAAACAGACTATAACGTATCACAGACAATTTATTTGTTATCACACTGGGCAGTGTGATATCTTGCACTAAGAGTGTATCACATAAATGAAGTTATGTGATACAGATCATATATATCTATCTATGTATATATCACAGAAAGTGGAAATTATACCTATGTGTTTGTGTGTTGCACTTAACCTGATATGTAATATTCTTATATATTTTAAAAATTCAAATTATATCACAGAAGCGATTAGATAATTATTGCACTGAGAAACCTACTATTAGGCCTATCACATAAAGTTGGATGACCACAGCAAATGACCAAATGTCAAATCAAAACCGATAGTCGATATATATGTGACTTTGTAATACTATAATAAATTAATTAATAATTTGATAAAGGTGAGCAACTACGCCCGCATTTCACTTCTCCACGCAATGGGCGCAATGAACAAACGGAAAATTAATATTCTAAGGTAAGGTATAGCAAACTAAATGAATGTTTACCCACGGCAAGATGAAATCGTAATTCATGACTCCACGCAATGGGCGCAATGAAAAACGAAATTAACGCGTGGGAACAGGAATATGTCCCCTTTATAACCTTAGTCAACAAGGGGTCGCCAATCGTGGTTAATTTAACATGGGCGAGGTTATAGTCAACAAGGGGTCGCCAATCGTGGTTAATTTAACACGGGCGAGTTGCAAGTTCCAATCGAAAATGTCCGTATAATGTTGCAATGAATGTCACACCAAACAACTGATTAAATAAAGTTAGAAATAGTTTTTAGGAATACCCGATTTCATAAGTCCGAATTTGCGCGACATCGCAAAGGGTACATTGCAGGGCCTCCATAGATTATTAAAACTGTTCAAGCTGCACGAAGATGCACGAGAAATATCTGCGTTCGAAATCGACATCATAACCGGTGGCATAAATCGGTAAGCTTTGCTATTTGATGTGAAATAAAAAAATGATTACTGTAAACTGAAAGTCAGATTTCTGTATATTGTATGAACGTATTTACAGACAGAATAAACTTCTTCTATGAAATTTATGAATGTAAAAGTGCAAGTATGGTGTTGGTGTCGTCTTGTGTATTTTGTGTATTATACTGTGTATACAATTGTATACGAATGCATAAATACAAAATTGGTATTCTCTTTCTATTTGTTTTGCTCTTGCATTTGTACATGTGTAAAACACATGTTTCACAAAGAATTTGTTAACAATTTGAAATAACTGAGGACGACTCCAGAAGATTTTTTTTCCAAATATATCACCATATAAAATTTTCAAAAAACTCAAGCAAGATTTTCACAAAACTCGTGCAAGATTTTCGCGAAATTCAGGCAATATTTTCTCGAAACTTACACGAAATTTTCCCGAAACTCACGTACAATTTTCCGGAAATCTTCGAGTGTGTTTTGCGTGAGTTTCGGGAAGTTTGGTACTTTTTTTATTGAATAACTGAATGATTGATGTCACTTTTAATATTTTATGGATTATTTCTAATATCTAACACTAGGGCTGTGCAATATTATCGATATACCGGTATATATCGGTACAAAGTGTGTATTGCAATAATTGCAATATTATTTGTGATATCGCACCAATGCATTTCAAGTAAAATTAAGTTTAAATTCTTGCTTTTAGGCACAGACACATGGTTTAATTCTCAAAAAAATGTTTGATATGCAGGAATATGTGTTGGACAAATGATGGGAGACATTTTTTATGTAAATATCATTAGAATTTGCTTACATATTTACCTTAATAATTTAATAACTATAGAATTTGTATGATCTGAAAGGCATTTTATCAAATATCTCATGTTTAAATCGCATAAAGATGTTTAAAGCTCAATGTAGAAGTCATTCAATATATCGCAGTATTATTGCAATATGTGTGCTGCATATCGCAATATATCGCAATATGAATTTTGCCACAATATCCAGCCTTATCTAACACCTATAAACGCTATAAACAGCAATGTATTTGGAATCAAAGCAATCACATTCCTGGGGATTATTTTTTTAAAACGCTCTTCTTCAAAAGTATTTGAAAGTCCCTGGAAAGACCTTTTGGAATACGTTTCCAAAACATCAACACATTAATGGGACATTACCATAATGAAGGCGCCGAGTGTATGTTGCTGTACAAACGCTGACATAATTATAGCGAACAGGTCACCTCTCGTGTTATCAGTGTTAGAGGACAAACTTTTATCTCCATATTCAAACTGCAAGATCATCTTCGAATCATAAAGTTATTATTAATGTCAAATATACTTAATACCGCCTAATTGTATAACGATTGTCGGTTTTGGATGACTTAGTTTACAAATTATTTACACAAATACTATGATAATGTGCTACAATAGCAATGAAATTAATACAAATCTATATGAATAATTTAATTAATCAAATAATTGAAATATGAAGCATAGTTGAAGTGTGGTAAATATTTACATACAATTGATTTTCGATACTCGCTATATACATAAAGCGTGCAATTTGTGTATGAATGTTAGCAACGTTATGCTACGTTATGTCATAAACTTTTTTTTGCATGGAAATTGCAAGGATATTGGTATCTTTTGAATCAGGTTTCAAATCTTTAAGTGAATTTTGAAAGATTGTTTGGAATATATTTTTTCTAAATATAACGTAGTTAAATCGTTGATGAAGTTCGTGTGTTTTTTTATTGTATATATGTGCTGGTGAAGTATTAAGCACACGTTTGCTTGTTTACCGAACGATATTAATTCTAAATCAAAATATTTTCAAACCACATCATATTGACATTGTATTGTGGACTTATACAGTCTCGCAAGTATCACAGGGCCTGAACGCCATCCGTTGTATTTTATGACTATCGGTCAGTTTGTTGTTATGTACGTTTGACCTTATATTAACTGCCCTGTGGATCCGATTGACAGACGAAAGTAAATACGATGACACTACGAACCACACGATGATATCTCGATAGCCATGGGTGAGGCTTGGTGAAGACAATATGCACCAAGAAAACAACATCCCATAAATGTTGAAACATTTACAAACAGTCCATTGCTTACAATCCATTGTTGTGATTTTGGACATTTTCAAAATCCCTTTTTTATCCTTTGTTAACTGGCCTTTACAATGACTCGCTTGAACTGTCGCTGGCAACAAACAGTGGATCAATTTGTTCAACATGCTTATAATGAAGGCGGAAAGAGAATTGAAAAATTCAAACACGGCCGAAAGGTGTCAAATATCTTTAATTGCGAGTTTATACGCATTAACTGATTAATTGAAATGAACATGCTTATATTGAGGCTTATATTTATACTAATGATGATTTAGGGCGGAGTTTTATTGAGAGTTCTTTTTGTTAAAATGGAATGGAAGCTAAGTACACTCTTTATTCAGGGATTTTTGGTATCTTAATGGAACACATCCAGTCAATGAGTTTAAATAAGGTACGAGTGTGAGTGAATATTAAAGGCATGTGTTTTGCCGTAAACAAGAATTACATACAAATTGCCATCCACAAATTTGAAAAAGTAACACCTCCACTGATTATAAATTACCTATCAAGAGGTCGAATCCCGCCAGGGGCACGGCAACGTTGTCTGCAGTAGAGAACTGTTCTACACGCAGTAAGGTTTGGGTGCAATGCTACACTGAATTTCAGCGTAGTACCACCCATGGTTCGCTAGTTCCAGCCGCTGCTCGCAGGTTTCACCGCAGTGCATAGCCACATGACGTTGCGGGCTTTCTTCCTGCCATAATACTAGCAGCTGCGATATAAGTGAAATACTCTTGAAAGCGGCGTTAAATCCCAACTCACTCACTCACTCACTATAAATTATCAACATTTTATCTCATTCAGGTTTACAATTTCAACCCATGTTTCTATGCAATGCATTAGATGTGTTGACATGAGTTGATAGAAGATAAGATTCAGGGTATGATTGAGAAAACGTAAATGTGACAGAGTATTTCAATCCCTTTTTGAAAAATATGTATATGTGAATGTAAAGATAAATACATAGTAAAATTGTGATGCACTCCTCTAAATATTAGTATACATTAATTGAGTTAAACACTAACGACATGAAGATTGGATATTTTATGACTAATTTCTTCAAATAACAAGTATTCATATTGATAATTTAAGAAATAACGACTGAAGTTGCAATGGTACTGTTGTTTTACCTAAAATAACTAATGATTCCGTGCCGAAAGTATCTGATAAACGTGAATGATAAGAAAAACGTTCTTACCGAGTTGACTTTCACACATAAGAACATATTTCACCATGCAGAAAATGGAAATAATTGGTTCTTGAAATGCCATCCCTTTTTTACCTATGATTATCAATACATTGTAAGTGACAAAAGTGTTATAATCATACAATTTGAGATTTAATTTG
This sequence comes from Gibbula magus, assembly GCA_936450465.1. Taxonomy (NCBI): domain Eukaryota; kingdom Metazoa; phylum Mollusca; class Gastropoda; order Trochida; family Trochidae; genus Gibbula; species Gibbula magus. The sequence goes on along the minus strand of OW388304.1, from coordinate 51,275,476 downwards.
CAATCTTCTTGGGTTCAAATCGTTAATCAAACACTTCTCTATGATTTAGAGGTGCCAAGACTGTAATACAGACAGGGCTTCGTCAGAAATCATTTTTGTGTGAAAATTGGTATTTTTTAAATAAAATTCTGATTTAAAAAATGAAAACAGAAATGAATTATATTCACGCAAAATGTCACTTCGTGTGTTCTATGTTGCCATTTTCGAACATTGGCTTGTGTAAATTAATTCTTTGGAATACTCATTTTGTTTGACAGCAGAAATATGACCTAAAATCTCTTGATTACTATCAGAAAATTGGTTAAGCTTATTTGTATATATTTGAAGATGGGTGAACCGTTTCTCCTAATCTCCAAGGTAAACACAGAAGCCTGCACACTATTTGTCTTGTTTTACCCATTACTGCCGCCCATTTCAGATCAGTCCCAATTTAGAAATTAGTTTTTATTTACTGAGTGCATGTATATTTGCTCTCTGGGACCAGAACCTTTCAACATTCTCATTCTCTTATTGATCAATTTTCTAATAATTGATTAGAGCTATATAATGCTGCTTGAGATAAATATACAAGGGAAATAAGGTAGATGATACTGATTCTTCACTACCTCATAATAACTTTTTCATTACCATTAATCTTATAATCAGGACTATTTCACTTTTACAATATATATGTCAAACTGGATGGATGTTTAAATCTAAAGTGTACATAAAATGTCATACCAACATAATTAATCAAAGTGATGAACCCAAGAAACTATATTGAGGTTCGTTGAGGATTAACGCCGCCTTCAAGAATAGTTCATTATATCAGAGTTGTTAGTAATGTATTTGGGAAAAAAAGCAACAACACGATGGCTATGCATTGCTATCATCGACTAGCCCATTGGGTTGTACTGCGTTGAAATTCACTACAGTATGGCACCAAACCTTTCTGCAAGGGAAACACATCTCTACAGCAGATAGAGTTGTCGAGCCCCTGGCGCTATTCGAACACCGGGCCTCTACAACATGAGCTGACCACTGTGCGTTCCAGCTTCCCCTGAGAATGTTTCATGATCTACTTTTTACTTTACATGATGGTTTGGCTGCACAATTCTTTATGTTCACAACATCTTACAATCATCAAATTAGCATGGCGACTTACGACCTCCGTTATTTGATTTTATTTTGTATAACATATTGATTTCTTTCATGAGAACCTTACTTATTGGATAAGATTCAGTTATTAATTATACTAGGAATATAACTGTTATCAAAAACAAATCGAAATCAACATTGTATTAAATGGAATATAGTTTTAGGAAATGACACAAGCATTGACATAAACTCTTGGAACCTCTACAACCATATCCCTTTTCGCTGCACCAAAGACACAGATCTCCAATGGTTCCAATATAAACTGTTACATCATATTCTACCGACAAACAATAGACTTCACAAAATGAAATATATCGATCATAACCTATGTAGCTATTGCTCCTTATCTATAGAAACAACGGTTCATCTATTTTATGACTGTAACATGGTTTTACATATCTGGCAGAAACTCCAAGATTGGCTTAATAATGAACTGGATTTGAGTTTAAATTTCACAAGAGAGCAGATTCTCCTTGGATTTCGCCATAAAAATAACGATCCAATTAATGTGATCCTAATTCTTTTCAAAACTATTATCTTTAATCGTAAAACATCCAGAAGTATGCCAACCTTTCAGTTCATGCAGCAAAAGCTTACTCAGTATTATCATTTAACCAAGTATGCAGCAAAGATAAGTTCAAGAATTGACAACTTCTACAAATTCTGGTCGACATGTCATTTTTTGTTCAAAGATTAATATAGTTTAATTCTATCTTTCAGTGTATACATGAATTGTACTTCTATTGTTACGCTTGTAAATTTGTATTGAATTGACCACCATACTCCCTGTTGGAGCCCATGTACAACTGTAAAAATGGCTTTTTTATAAAAAAAATAAAATTATAAAAAAAAAAAAAATAACTGTTATCTTTCAAACTGTGGATATGGGACACTGAAACTTGAGTCCCAGGCAACATGTATTGAATACATCAAAATAAATATAAATTTAAAACTTATTGTTTAAAAAAACAACCAACATATATAATAACATACAAAAACATACCCAGAGTACTCTAAGAGGTGAGGTGATGTGAGTTGGGGTTTAATGCCGCTTTCAAGAGTTTTTCACTTATATCGCGGCTGCTAGTATTATGACAGGGAGAAAGCCCGCAACGCCATGTAGCTATGCTTTGCGGTGAAACCTGCGAGCAGTGGCTGGAACTAGCGAACCATGGGTGGTACTGCGCTGAAATGCAGTGTAGCATTGCACCCAACCTTACTGCGTGTAGAACAGTTCTCTACTGCAGACAAAGGTGCCGTGCCCCTGGCGGAATTCGAACCCTACTCTAAGAGGATGTCCTGAACTAAGGGGACTATACAAAACAACGTTGACATTAACAAACATAATAGTGACCACCGGAGTACACTATGAACAAAAAGACAATATTGACAGCAACAAAAGCATGGTTACATGTTTTCAATGTTTACAGAAGGAAAATCCTGACAACACAAACCCATGAAAACAGCAAGATCAGGTGTTGACAAGAAAAACACAATTTGAAACAAGTTGACAATAGGAATAATGCTGACCAATTGAAAATAGTGATTAGTAGATCATTCTGTTAACAATAAAACTCGATGTTTAAAATTATTATAGTTTTAGAGGAATAACAAATGTTGCTTTGGCTCAGTGTAAATACCATTTATCCGATGTTATCCTTTCATTTCATTGGTATATTTAAAGGACACAAATTAAGAATGTAATTTAAAAATACAAATCTATACCAGTTCTCGTTGTTTAAACATATGGATACAAGAGCATATCAACATAGTATAAGTGGACATTATATAAGAGAGAACCTTTACTACATCAAACACTCAATGATTATCATTATTATACTTCAGAATATGGCTGTTTGATGTACTATCCGGAAACTGCTTAAAAGATCGCATCATGATGGCATCAACTTTGAGATAAATGACATGTAGATATCTAAATTAGCGATTCCCTGAAATAAGAATATGCTATTATGGTTAAGTGAGGTGAGTTGGGTTTACACAGCTTTCATTATTAGTTCACGGTTGATAGTATCAATGTAAGGGAGAAAGCCCGCAACGCCATGGTGACTATGCGTTGCGAGTAATGGCGGGAACTTGCGAACTTGAAATTCAGCATAGCATTGCACCCAAACCTTACTGCATCTAGAACAGTTCTCTCTAGCAGACAGTTACCGAGCCCCTGGCAGGATTTGAACCCCAGGCCTCTTGATCTGAAGCCAAATGCGCTAACCACTACGCTATCCCGCCATTATGGTAGTAAATCATTAACATCTTCGAGTTTAAGTGAAATAAATTTCTTTTCACAAGACAAAACGTGTTGGAATCCATTTGACGGATCCTTCCGGATTCTCCCAAATATTGGCGGATCTTGAAGAATCCATAAGGAACCATAAGCGGATTCCAACACTTTTTGTCCTGTGTTTGTCTGTTCTGATGACGTCTTTCCAAAAAAGGCTTCCTTGACATAATATGTATAAGTCCTGTTAGGTACCAATAATAACAACATGTCATAACATCATGAGTTGCCGATTGACGTGAGGTAATTATTGTTCAAATATGATGTCACTATGTAAACAGCATGGCTTTGTGTGTTTTATTTGTGAATTTCGGCTATCTTCATTCAATAAAGATTGATTTATATCAGCAAGTAATGCATAAATTAATGAACTTGGTCCCGTTAAATACCATATTCTTGAAACTGGTGATGACATTGATTCACCAGCTTTTACTCGTTAATTAACAAATAACTCACTGGTTTCATATAAAAAATGAGACATCATTTGGTATTTTCTATATATTAGTTTGTTTTTCAAAGGTCTAACTTTCTGAATTATTGTAACTGTTTACAGTCGAATTTCAAGGAGTTACGAAATGTGTTGCAAACTTCAGAAAGAAACAGAACAATTTCATTAATAATTAATAATACAATGAAACTTACTTCTAAATTGTTGTTGCATTGTAAGTGTGGAAATGTTTAAACATAACGATTATTTTATATGAATGTGTTAACATTTAAAATTTAGAACAGGCAAATCATGCACAACACGTTTTATAATTATTTGACAATGCTTACTTATTGTCTAAGATATGTCCATGCAAAATGTTTTGCAAAAGAGAAAATAACATGGATCTATTCATGCACAAAGAGCATGCTTAACTTATATAGTAAGTATCGAAACATATAATAATTTAATTTAACTTCATATTTCAATTATTTAATTCATTCAGTCATTCATATTCAAGATCGGATTGAATATTTAGTATTCAATGTTACAAGATCAAACTCTCGTAGTAGCAGGTTAAATTGTTTGAATTTGTTTAAATAATGTTGGCAATGACTTATCAAAAACCGACAATCATTATGCAGTAAAGCAGTATTAAATTCCTTTGCCATTTAAAATAAGTGTATCATTCGAATATCATCTTGCAGTTTGAATATGGAGATGATAAATGTTTGTCCTCTAACACTGATAACACCAAGAGGTGACCTGTTCCCTATAATTAAGTCAGCATTTGTACAGCAACATACACTCGGCGCCTTCATTATGGTAATGTCCTATTAATGTGTTGATGTTTTTGTACGGGGTTTAAGGTGTCCAATTACGTCTTTCATAGATGTTCCAAGACGAGCTTTTTAAATAGCTAAACACCCCAGCAACACGATTTCTTTAATTCCAAATAGATCGATGTTTATTGGCCTGATCGTTTATAGATGTTCCATTAGATTATGTTCAGTGTCCTTTTGAACTCATTTAGAAATTATCCATAAAACATTAGATGTGACATCGCTGATGTTTTTGACATAACACAAATAAAACATCAACCACAGCAAAAATGAGCTGGTTTCCAGAACACTGAAACTAACAGGATACCCAATGGAAACCATTATTTCCAGTTGGTATCCAGACAGTTTTTCACAGTTTCCATGTGGTTTCAAGCAACACTGAAACTGAATTTTGCACCAGTATCCGGATGGTATCCAGTGCGAATAATTACCCACTCCTCCAAGTGGTATCCACCTGGTTTCCATGAATAACTTTCTTGTAGGTTTCAACTCAGTTTCCATGTGATAGTTTCCACTTGGTTTCCACTTGGTTTCCATATTTCTTAGTTTACACTTGGTTTCAACTTGGTTTCCATGTTCAGGTTTACTGTAGGTTTCAGTCTGGTTTCCATGTTTAGGTTTATTGTAGGTTTCAGTCTGGTTTCCATGTTACTGTTTACTGTAGGTTTCAACCTAGTTTCCATGTTCAGGTTTACTGTAGGTTTCAGTGTGGTTTTAGGTTAACGGTTTACTGTAGGTTTCAGTCTGGTTTCATTGTAATGGTTTACTGTAGGTTTCAGTGTGGTTTCAGTGTGATTTCATTGTAATGGTTTACTGTAGGTTTCAGTCTGGTTTCCATGTTAAGGTTCACTGTAGGTTTCAGTGTAATGGTTTACTATAGGTTTCAACCTGGTGTCCATAGTTGACATTTGCATGTTGTTCTAAACACGCATAACAAGCATGTTATGATTTAAATGAATACAGTGTTAACACCTACAGCATCAACTGCTATCTTCATCAAGAGCAATAATGCTTCTGAGAAAATAATTCTACTAATGACAAAAATAATTGTACTTTGTTATAAAGTTTATTACATAAATATGCCAATAGCAAAGTCAATCTTGGAATGTTATTTTAACTAATTGCAAAAAAAGAAAAGACATTTTGCCGGTTGTGTACTAGTAATACAAAACAAGTGTGTTGCATTATTTAGTTTATTACGTAAGTGTCAATTGCAGAGCAAATACTTTACTAGGAGAAGACATCTGACAATCAAATCTAAGGAATGTATTCAAATGATATCAAGTACACAATACAATATAGTTATCTTATTTATGAAGATCCTAGATATACATTTACAAATTGCATTATTTAAAATTACTTCATAAATCATCCAGCAAAATGTCATAACTGGATGACGAGGTAAAATAACAGGGCATTGCTGCTGATTAAGAAAGACGATCACTGATCATTCTGTGGTTATATTCTCGATTTATACCATTACTATTCAATATATGTTAGGAACAGGTGGTTTTATTTTCCTCGGGTAAACGGCCCGGGGTTAATTACATCACTAATCCTCCGGGGTGATTTCACTCTTCAGCTTCAGCTTAAAAAATGTCTGTGTCCTCAATGGTAATGATATTTCGACCAAATGGTATGCTCATCTTCAAGTCTTTGACCGACCACATGGTTCCTTCGTGTTCTTCTAGGCTGTAAAAGTAAAACGAACATAAAAATGATATTAATGACCAACATAAATCGAAATTGGTACAACCTCAGTTTTACTTATTTGGAGTGATTTAGTAACATACACAGTCATACATTCTGATTTGCCAGATATTATTATTTTGTATACTGCAATTATTACATTAGTTCTTAGGCTAAGTTTTGAAACACATGTACCTGTTATAGGCTACGGTGAGAGGTCATCTATCGCCTTCTTCAAGTTTCCCATATGCAGGAATGCTGAAATGTTATAAAAGTATCAAATTAATAAAAGAAACATGAATATCAAAGGGGTATTTCATATTCTAACTAAATATAAAGGTCTTTAATCTTTTATTTTATTTAATTTTTTTATTTTTCATATAAAGGTCATAATATGATATTCAAAAATATACATCAGTACAACAACTTTTGAATGTAATTTTTATGTATTCGTATGTTATAATGAATCAAGAAATAAGAGACTGTTTGTCTTGATACAATACACAATAAACAAGGTTTCATAATAAATTAAAAAAATCTATTATGCTTTCATAACAAACATCACAACTAAAACTGTCTAATATATCATGCGGCATAGTAAATATAAAGAAATGTTCTACATAATGATATTTGTATAATTTAGTAAAATGGTACGTATTCTCATATATAATGTATTTGAAGTCTGTTAATTCTGAACGTCGTATGGTATTAACATTCTAACATATTCCCTTGCCCCTATATTTGTTATCAATTTGGAAGATACGTGATGTTGTTTTAAATAATGAATTTGTTATAGATGAATAGTGTGAATTTTAATTTCAAAAATTTGAAAAAAGTCCATTGTCCAAAATCAATGAGGTTGTCTATACAGAGTTATGACGTACGTGTATTACTTTTGATTTTTATTCTCATGGTTAACGTTTTAAAATAACTTTAGGTCTTCTTCAGTTTTGCAAGTTTTGATTTATTTTGTTCTGTAAGAATGAAAACGTTTCATACAGGGTGTGCCCTGACTGCTTTCAGAAACACAATTACTTTATTTTCAATGTTACAATATTTCGAAGGTATTTGATCAACTTTATTTAATTTGTTATTCAATCATTAGCATATTGGACACACACAATATGAAAAACATGAACTGTAAGTATTACATGAAATACTCACTGTACCTGCATTCAGTTGTAGAAATGTCATGTTGTTTTGCCCTCCCTGAATGACAACAGTTGCTGCCACTGAAGTTCACGTACACCCGGCAGATAAGATTCTAGCTGTTTCTTCAATCAGTCACGGGTTATACTGGCAATTTAATCGCGCCAAAACGTGGATGATGAACAAAGCTCTTTGTCTGAGAGAGCACATGGTCTGGCTGTTACATAACACCATATGGTGGACAGCGAGCGTCCGGCGATACGGCCGGCCCATACATTTGACCTACATCTAATTAATAAATTAAGGCTCACTAAATCTTAGGGTTTGTAATTGATATAATTGTTTAGATGTTAAATAGTAAGTCCAACATTACACACGCAATACAATGAATAATACAATAAAAACATATCATGGTTGATATAAGTTATGGCATTGTCGAAATGAAAAGGAATACGGTACATATCATATCATAGCAATCAAGGGTTTCAGTTATTTAGTTGTTTATATAAATATAACATTTGCAAGACTGTATCTTTCTCAAAAGTACAGTTAACCATTCTTTGTTAAAGCTTCATCTGAAAAATTGATTTGAACATTTTTATCATAATAATTGATATTGAATTACTTTGCTTTGAATACATGTGCAATTTGAAGTATTGGATAACTAATTTGGTTTCTATGGGTCTTTTGATTTGAACAAATTGTTAACAAATGAATACACGGGTTATTAATTAGTTCATTATATGTTTCCATTACACTACATTACACTACATAACACTTGATAGTTTCATGTTGGTTTCCAATTAATGGAATCAGTAATTGTAAATTTCAGGTAATGAAACCAACATTAAACTATACATGATAGTTTCATGTTGGTTTCCATTTTCGGGAAACAATAATTGTAATTTACACTAATGGAAACCAACATGAAACTTCACATTATAGTTCGAAACCAGGTTGCCAAGTTTCAGTGATAGGATAGCAAGTGGATACCCCTATTACCAAGTTAACAGTTGGTTTCCCGATTTCAGGATACTCAGTCATGTTTGCTGTGGTAGTTTCATGTTGGTTTCCATTTAATGGAATCTTTCAATGCAGATTTCCAGGAATGGAAACCAACATGAAACTTCACTTGATAGTTTCATGTCGGTTTCCATTTTCTGGAAACAATGATTGCAATTTACAGGAATGGAAACTAACATGAAACTTCAGATTATGGTTTCATGTTGATTTCCATTTCATGGAAACATTGACTGCAATTTCCAGGAATGGAAACCAACATGAAACACATAACCATGGTTTCCAGTTGGTTTCCATCACGGAAATACTTAATGTTATAGAATCCAAAATGGATTCTAGTTGGAAACCAGGTTACCTACTTCCAGCAGATGGATACCAAGTGGATACTCCTATTACCCAGTTTCCAGTTGGTTTCCAGATTGCAGGATACTCAGTCATTTTTGCTGTGAACATTTTACCCAAGTGATATGTATTAATGTTTTCAAATTGGCAAATCAGACAGAATATTGTACAGATACTAAATAATCGGTTGCCAAAAAAATAATAAATAAATTGATTGGCGCGCTAGTAGGAGGTTTTGCTAATAGTTAATGAATTCACATAGATATTTCCATTATAAGAACTGGCCAAAATCATTATTTCATATGTAATATAAAGAAGGCATGATAGAGTAAAATGCTTGAAAGATTCTTAAATACCACACTATGAAATAATCTAATGAAGCACGATGAACACATATGTTATAAAATAATATACATGATTGAACATACTCTTATAGATGAATAGATGCATATTCGGATTAGTTTAAATAATATGATATTGAAAACATCTTCTTTTAAATTATTAAGTGAGAAAATTTGGGAATCAAGTAGTTGCATGACCGCTTTTCTTCACAATGTGCTAACTCAGTCCCTTTGATTAGTAGATACAAAAATTAACAATTTATTTTAAAATCTGATGATTAGTAACAATGGTTTTTTGGGGGTTTTTTATTCCTGAAAAAAGTAATTTAACATTTGACAGACAAGTATTTATTGATAAAATAGCCAGGCTATTTTAACTGCATAAAGATAATAAAGCGACAACAAGATATAGTAAAAGAAAAAAAACATAATTCGTCATTCAAACCAATTCAAACCCACATTCACACAAACTAGAAGTTTATTCATTCTGTTTACGTATTAGTAACAATGATGGTTATGGGTGTCATTTTAAGCGTCCTGTTCAAAAACACAAATGGGTTTTGTCATAATCGCTTTCATTTATTTTTATGATAAACGAGAACTGTCATTTTGAACAACGTAATGCGGATAACCTGTTCTTGGTTATGCCAAGGCAGATGTATCATCTTTGTCAAACCTTGTAGAAATGAAATTAGTTGTACATGCTTATTTGACCTTTTGTGAATTACAAAAGACATAAGCCTCTCACGTTGAAATATTATTATTGTTCCGAAAACCCCAATAAGTCATTTTTTTACAGAACACACCACTTATTGATGAGGACACACATTCAGGTTTTTCTCTACAAATATCAAATATATACTTTAAAAGCATGTGTGTCAGTTTTGGTTATCAATATATCAAAGTTTAAAACTTGAAGGCTTTTTTAATGTCGAAATGAATTCCCTCGTGACAATGTTTCAAATTTCATTACTGAATTTAATTATCAGTCATTTCTGCAGATGAACGCCGAAACTCCGGGTATGTTCGCCAAATTGCGTGTCTCAGTGCAAACATCGTGTATTTTGTGATATCTTTGAGACATCTCAGCATGGTGAAAATGAAAGGATAACTTTGAGGTTCCAAACAAAAAAGTAATAATTGTAGGTACGGGTACATAATCCAAGTTCATGCCCACTTTACCTAAACAGTTTTGAAGTGACCAAAGGTCGGGTTTGAAAACTACATTTGTCTCAGTTAACCAGCATCAAACATCAATAATGTTTTTTTCTTCTTTTCTGAGTCAATGTTTATTACGTATTTGTGGTGGAGGTTTCCACATGAAGTTGATATGGTCAATACAAACTGACAATCACGTGGTAAATTGGAGAGTGTTTACATATATCGTACACAAGGTCAAAGGACGATTTTTGTCAGTGCAGGTGAGGGAATACAATTCAATGACATTCACAAGAAGTCAAAATTACATGACATTTTAAAGAGACACAAGGAGGTGGAAAAAAGTTGCAACCCTATCCACCATTGCTTCACTACAAAAACGTGAGACACCTGCCTAAATATTGGATAGAATTAAAGCATACATTCTTGTTGACCTTTTAGTCAGTTAATATTTCTGAGGATTACATGTTCAATTGAGTGTGTATATAAGGGACGAAAAGAGTTATATTTTTAAAAAATGTATAGTTCGGTACATGCAACATTGTACGATATAGTTTATGCACTCTATGACTTTATGACCTTTGAAGCAAGTCAACTTCATAACTTAATATTTAGTCTGTGTCAATTCATTAATCAGTTTTGATTTATTAGCATCTGACTGGTTCTGTTCTTTAGTCACAATGCATCAAATTGGTGGTGATGTAGCAACATTACGTTTGTCTGGACAGTGTTCACATCCGTTTTTGCAGTGACAACTGATGTGTCTGATCGAGAGTCAGCGACCAATTGACAGACTATTCTCAAGACATGAGTTAAAGTGATGAAGTAAATTAGTTTGTCTGGAGAATGTTTGGTTCCCCCTGATTGTAAATATTCATCCTTTGAGCAAGGTTCCCAATTTGATCACATTCCATTTGGCAGTCACATCAAAGGCAACTTATATTTTGACTTTCAAAGGATAATCATGAGACTTATATGCGCATGTGACGCCACTTGTTGGAACTATTTAGAAACGTGGAACCAACTCATGTGTAGTTTGGAATATCAATATTCTACTTCAGTCTGTGTTACCTTCCGTGACCATGTGAGTGTTTAAGAAAAGACGACTGACCCGCTACAAGATCAGGTGATGTAAGGTTTGATCTATAAATGAGATATTTCAAATTGAGAACCCTTCATTTATGTGCAGTTTCAAAACATCGTTCTGCTCTCACAAATACTGCTTAACTTGTATTCACCTACTCTTACAAATACTGCTTAACTTGTATTCACCTGCTCTCACAAATACCCCTTAACTTGTATTCACCTGCTCTCACAAATACCGCTTAACTTGTATTCACCTGTTCTCACAAATACCGCTTAACTTGTATTCACCTGCTCTCACAAATACCGCTTAACTTGATTCACCTGCTCTCACAAATACCGCTTAACTTGTATTCACCTGCTCTCAGAGAGACGCTAAACGTTTAAACACCTGATCACCTGATGTTACTACTACCATTAACGTTCTCTTGGATTAGTCACGTTTGGTGAAAGAATATAGAGATTAGGGGATATATGGACACAAGTAATAGGAGCAACAATTGGTAATATTTTATTGATAGACGGGGAAGTGCAGTAATTGACATATATGTGGCTTCATTTAAGGAGAAGAAAATAATGTTAATTGCACTTGCAGAAGAACGAGAGCATTGTATTTGTATTTTGTGTAGTTTATTTGTTTGGAACATTTTTAGTGTGATTATGTATGATCAATTTTCCGTTTCTCTTCAGAGATGTTTGACCATTGAATTCGTCAATAACAAGTAGTCTTACAAACATTTTGTTTGATTTGTTTTTCCCACATCTCATCGGTGTGATAGTAATAAGACCTACGTCTGGATGTTTTCGTCTTTAGTGTTCACATGTTTATAGTCAGATATATTATTTATACAACACATTATTCACAAGACATGGGATCATGGGATGAAGAAATGTATTTAGTTTTGGCATCATTTTATTCTCTCTAATTGTAAATATTCACATTTTGAAAATGAGTTTACAATTTGATCACATATATATTGACGGCTACATCAAAGGAAACTTATAACCTAATATTTAAAGGATATTCATATATTCATATTTAAGCTCCCGCGTTAGGACGAACGTGAAATCAAAGCAAATGTGGATTGGCATTTCCTTGTGTTGTTGTTAATGTGATGCTTAGTGAAAATGATACCAGGGACCTGCGACAAGAGACAGTATATAGAGAACACTGTCTTCCCATATCTTCTGATATCAAGTATATCAATACTAGTTGATAGAAGTTACAAATATCCGAATCTTGTTGAAGAGGATTTAGCATCTTAAATTTGTCTTTCTGATGATATGCATATGTTGAATTGATTTATTAATATAAGTTTCAAGTGTACTATTTAAATACAATATTGTACACTTCTAAACGTTATGAAGAGAATATTGTCTTTCCGTCACTGCTACCATATTTGTTTGAGATACATTAATCTTCGTGATAAGTGTCTATGCTATATATATTTTTTCTAAAATAACAATATATTTTAAAAGTATTTAAAATGACAAAACAAAATAGTCCATGCGAACAAACCAAAAATACATTCGTTTAATACAATTGAGAAAAATTGCAAGATGTTTGAATGGGGAAGTACTATTGAGGTGATACTTAATTAAGCATGTTTTGTTTGTACGAGTTAGATGAAATCATTTCCTTTGGGAAATGAGCTCTTAAATTATCTAGAAATAACATACCTATAATACTTGCTGAGTAGGAAGGTACGGGTAGAAGGGGACAGGGATAATAATATGATGAATATGTTTAATAAAAATCGGCCCACTTGTACCCTTTTAATTTTCAATATAGCGTTGCATAAGAACCAATGTTATGTGAGGAGAACGCATTACTAGAGGTATTGCCAATATGAGTGAGAGTGTGTTAAAGGTGTTATATTCGTGTAATGATTTATTTTAGTTAGCTCAAAGTATTGACTGTACTTTACTTATCCTTTTAAATTCACGCGATGTTTCAGTGGAAGTAATCATGTAATGGAGACATATAATTACACAAAGCACCCATTCCATTACATTTCTGTTTGTTTACATAAGCACGAACATGTTTAATATATTAAATGTTTCATAGACCCTTCAAGCCTTAGCTTTAGCACAATCCATGTTTATGATTAAATCGAAGACCTCTGTACCTGTGCCCTGAGCTATGGAAATATTCACATGCTTCTTTAATATATATTGGTATTTCTTCTTGTCAAATAAGCATAAAACAATTACAATTACATGCTTGTGGCAAAGCTGAGAATATCTCATATATACATAACCAATTAAAACAGCGGATGACAATGATATCAATAATCATTTGTAATACTCTTTCTGTAGAATTACATGTTAGTTATGAAGTTGGCTCCTGTGAATCAAATGAAAATAAATCAATATATGATGTGTTACTTTCATTTGAGAAAATGTCTTATAGCATCAGGTATATTGAAAAATATTACCATACCAAATGCACATTTCATGTAACACATATTATGGAACATGGTTTGCGCTTTAACCTTTTTCATTTTTTATTATCCTTTGTAAACTATAACTGACACATCAAAACGTGAATTTTACTATTCTGCAAATCGTACCATTCAGTTAATCGACAGTTCATAGCATTCATCCCATCGTCTCCACTTACTGGTATTCGTGCATTATTAATAAGGGTATCAGTTCACTGATACGTTTTAATTAATACACTATTGTTTTGGTTACATCATATTATATGATAATTCCACTTGAAATATTTTAAAACAAACTGACCAGGAAACAAACTTATTTCCGTTGAAATGGCTTGTGAACAAACTCAGGAAAAAGTGCAAAAAATCCTATATCCTCTCATGTCCACTTACAAGGAAATCAATATTTTCTCACTCATCCATCTCTGTTTAACTTTTCCTTCTGGGTATTCTGACTATTACTGATAACGTCATTGATTTTGCTATTGCAATTGCAGCACACACACCATCACCACATTGAGAGTTCAGTTATACAAAGGAATTCAGTTTAGATAATAATGTCACTGAAGATGAAACATACATCGTTCTGACAATTTAAACATGTATTCTGTCTGAAAGGCCAGCTGAGGGTCACAAGCAATCTCAAATATCATCACTGTCCATGAACATGAAATGTATTTGTCTTCTTTCAGCCGATGTTAAGCTTACATGACTACTAAGCTAGTGATATATTGACTCCAGTGACATGAAACATTGAAGTCTTGAATAGTCTTTATGGAAACTAATTTACCTTCAAATATATCAATTTATGAAACAAGTAGATATAAACAAATTGGGAGGTATTATTAAATTATCTTTAATGATTTAACTTCGTACATGCATTCCCAAATAGTGGTAAGAGTATTATTTTGTCAAATATATATTGATGGTAGGTGTTTATAACGAAACTCCTTGGGATGTGTGCTGGTATGTTATATCCTCACATGGCGAACGATAAGCAAACCAATTGCATGTAAACACCTTTCAGATCACGCATTTCACAATGTCGCGATAAACAAATGTTTGAACGGCATCTAGAAAGTCCATTATTATAATTAAGATTGAAACGTTTTACATTGATGTGTACGGTCATATAATCAACATAATACATAAGAAGAGGGAACAAATATTCCTGTTCTTATGTATTCCACTTCTAAATGCCCTTCAAAGACCTAATATAATACATGTTATTAATCATTCTTTCACATTATTAGATCATCAGGTTGATCATATATCTTTGTGTCATAAACAAATAAACTATCAAAGCAACATAATATATTTCTTTTGCAGACAAAGTAATTTATTTACTGTCGTACTATATATCAAAAGAAAGAAACCAATTATGAGTTTCAATTAGTGCAAAGAATTACTTCAATCAGTCATCGGAAAAAGTAATCATTCCATACAAAAACAGTGTCTGGCGATTAACTAAACCCTTTACAGTCAAAGAAACTGTATTTCCTTTTTATCACATACACAGGGACACTCAGTACATAACGGATGTCATATTAACAGATTTTATAGAACATTTTACTGTTCAAATTGAGGCAACACAAGTTCCATTGTTCATATTATAATTGTGTTGCAGTTTGTAGAATGACCGAAAGAAAAAGCGAATTGTAACTTTCACAAAGGTAATGACATGGAATTGCTTTTTAAATTATTGTATTTGTATATTTTTATAATGTGAAAATACTGAAGTCCATATTTGCTTCGTATTGATGACTTTACTAACAAACCTTCCCATGCACAAAAACCATGTTCTACAAAATGAAATAATGGCTCGGGCTCTTTATTTGAAACTAAGTTTGATAGAATTGATTTTTCCATTTTCGTGCCTGAAAGTGGTAAAGTTTCTTTTTGACGTCAGTTGACAAAGGCATAATACGGATGTACTGATAAACATCATTGACTGGCCGATTGCAGACAGGAAGTATCTTATTCTGCGGGCATATATTTGTATGGAAATTAAATCTTTGAGAGTCGCTCAACTGACCATCCTGCAATTACATTTTAATAACAAAGGTTTAAAGTATTACTTTCAAGTAACTACCTTCCGTCAACACACATTTGATTTAATTTTTCGATAGTTCATGTTCATAGCCATTCAGATGCATTCATAATAAGACTATTAAAATTATGTTATAAAAATTACCTGCAATAGAAGTTAATCGACACTTTGTAAAAAGACTGTTTATAAAGTATAGGGAAATTGATCGATTGATCCAGAATGTCATGATATGTCCAAGCTTGAAAGCTACAGCAACTGTAACACAGATGAAAGTCTTCACTTCTCAATAATCAACCAGATATTTGACTCTTCAGAATCGAGTTTATTCATTATAAGATAATATTCAGACACAGAAATACAGAATTACATGAGTAGTTAATGTTTCAAATTATCAATAATCAATCAAACTATGCTTTCCATCACCTTGTGGTCAGTGTATCTACGTTGTTTCAATAAAAATAATCATACGTTTTATGGCTTTAATTCAATTACATACATTACATTTAAGACAGTGTTAATTTATCATAATTGGTGTCGTGAGCTCCACTCATCAACTTATATATTCATTGTTTAATTGGTTAAACTAGTGCTGGCAAGGTGACCTAATTGCTCATTACTATTGATAAGCATGTTGCCATTTAACTTTCAAAACTATATATCGGCATTGACACAAATACAATGCTTCAGGGTAGAATGATTTACGGATGGATTTTGACTGATATTCATCTAATCAACCATCCAAAATTTTTCAATAGCTAACGGGAGTTGATAAAATTTAAGGCATTTAGAAATAGAATACATAAGCAAGCATGCTTATCTGACTTCTACAACTTCTTTATTATGAACACACACGACTTATCGGAGTATAAAGATAAATAAAGATTGATAAAGGTGTAAGCATACATAGGGAAATTAATTTAAAATAAAGAAGTACCAAAACGAGTGGCATCCAATACACGAATGACAAGAAAACACCTTGAAGGATTGTGCTGACCATTGGTGCCATATATATATGTCTGTAAGTATGCATTGTGTCAATGTTCTGTAAGTTGAAGTGCGGTGAGGTGGGTTTTAACGCCGCTTTCAAGAGTATTTCACTTATATCGCGGCGGCTAGTATTATGACAGGGAGAAAGCCCACAACGCCAAGTGGCTATGCATTGCGGTGAAACCTGCGAGCATCGGCTTGAACTAGTGAACCATGGGTTGTACTACGCTGATATTCAGTGTAGCATTGCACCCAAACCTTACTGCGTGTAGAACAGTTCTCTACTTGATCCGGAGCCGAACACGCTAACCGCTGCGCTATCCCGCCCCCTCAATGTTCTGTAAGCATGCTCTTTAATTGCACGTATTATTTTTTATATAAAATTCCTTTGTATGACTTTAGTGTGAATTGCATAAATCTCAAAATAAAAAAAAATCTCTCTGTTTTTCCATCCCCTTTAGTCATAGTTGTCAAAGACACCTGTTCCATCTGTTCGCCCATATTGCGAATATATACCATGTACTATAAGTCCATCCTAATCCGTCTACATTGTGTGCTGTATTATTATTGGAACAATCGGGAACCTATAAGTGTGTTACTTGGAGAATCAGATTCCATTGCTTCAATAAGAACATTTGCAACTGTATGTCACTGGTGCGTTTTGGAGTACAGACAGACCTGTGTTAAAATGTATTTAATCTGATTTATCCAATGCTTTTAGGACAGCAATCTCAAACAAATTTCTTAAATAACGCATGTGACTAAGCCTTGTAATGTTGTCAACTTTGAATGTGAACAATATACACGCCAGCACTTGTATTCTATCTTATGTTTTATCACTTGCAGGCTTTTAGTTTATCAGCAGAAAGGGATATATCACCACAGTTTGTATTATATCACTCTCTAGATGTTGAACTTAGCTTAAACATATTTGACAGAAGGTATCTTTCAGCAATTAACATTATGTGAGGATTTTCACACTTAGCCATTGTTCGTCATAGGTGACCATGAGTTATAGCTGTTAATCTAGGTTTGGAAACTACATTCATACTCGAACAAATTTGGTTGAAGCATGCTTGTAAAATGGTTTAGCAAGGATCTTCAAGAAATGACGATCTGTGTCATCACATTTTTTAAACTTAGATTTATTTACAAATCAGGGAAACCATTTCAATCAGTCTTTAATCTATTTAAAGTGATCAGCTCCAAAACCTTTAGAAATAGCCATTAGAAAACGTTCAAATCAATGTTCTCAAACGTCAACGCATTAAATTGGGACATTACCATAATGAAGGCGCCGAGTGTATGTTGCTATGCAAATGCTGACTGAATTATAGGGAACAGGTCATCTCTTGGTGGTATCTGTGTTTGGACGAACTTTTACCATTTGAGATTTCAAAGATGTTGTTGTGATTTGTAAAGCAGCATTTTCACTAGATATCATTGAAATTCAGTAACAATTAAGCATATATCATGACACAAGATTGGTTAAACATAGATACGTAGATATCTTATAAGTTTTGTTACAGAGTGTTTAAGTGATGTATTTAAGATATGATATTTCTCTTAAAAATATGTTCAAACTCACGAATTAACATCAGCTGAAAATTTCAAAACATTGCATGAATAAACCTTCATTATTAACTTACAACATAACGAAATGATTGTCATGAATAGTTTCATGTTATAAATTTAAAGTTTAACCTAATAATTGCGATCATACATTTACAATAATGTAGGTGTTCTTGTAATTGATTATTCAGTCTTTCTGAAAGCCAACATATCAATATTTGTAGCTTGTATATCGTATACAGTTTCTAAATATGTCATCAGTATGCATCTGTTTAATGTTTGCAATACTATACAATTATAGACTGGTGATTCGGTCAATACCTGTTTTTATGGACCCGAGAAAACAATATTGACCAAGGACTCATATATATTGTGAAAGATTTCTGAGCAGCACGTTGACAGTATTTCCATAGTAAATACAACAGATGGGGCGTCATCCAAAGACGGGTCTGATCAATAACTCTTTCTAATATATCAGCCAACTGTCTCCTCTCCGCCTCACACGTTTTGTATCTAAACAACTAACGAGTTTTCAGTTTTCAAATGATTCTTGCACGTTTTATACTCAACAGCTAAATTTAATCGAAACCTGCACTAATAAATCCCCATGCCCCCACAAAACACAAAACAGAATTCTCACCAAATATGCCAAATTATGGTTACTTATCTGCATTTCTGACAGAGGTAATTCATTCGAAAAGTTGTTATCAATAAAATATTTATTCGAGGCTGCCCGGTGCCGATGGTGAAACTTGAATAGTTCAAGTCTCGTAAATCATGTTCACATATTTGAAGTAAATCCTCTATCACCAAGATTTTCCAGCACATCTTTGGTCATTATTCAGCAGTATCAACGGCTTCAAGTTATATTCAAGGCGTCATATAGAACTAAAATACTTCAAAACAACCAGAAGGATTTCAATCATCATCGGGTCTATGGGTAGTTTTATGTCTACAAGAACACTAGAAGAATTGCGAGTAAGTTATATCTACATTTCGCAGAACGTGTTTTCAGGTTAAAGGCTATAATTGAATTCTCTGCTTGAGAACACGAATTTAGTTGCGTTTGAAACGCATTATAAGAGCAAATAAGAACCTTAAGGTGGCTGTAGCATGTTTTTTAAAATTGTCTTTCAAAGGCTTGACAAAACGTAGCGAAACCCAAAATGTTACAGTTGTTCCTTCACGAATCAGTGAATATGTTGCGAATATGTCCACTAAATTGATACGGACTGGAAGTCGCTTACGTTTTGATAAGTTAAATAAGACATTTAGACATTAAAGTGATGGTTCAATTGAGATTGGTTATGTCATGATATACCTGAAGTCCCTCAACATGAAGTCCGAGAAATGGTGATGATAACAAACCACTAACCAAGTGACATCGAATAGCTATTGGTTAGGTCATTATCCAAATCCAGATGCAAAAGAACTAAATGTGCATGTCTGGATGGAAGCCATATCTTATAATTCCGGTTCACCTCAATTACATAATTCCCTTCATCTGCTACTGAATAATTCATCACCTGCCATGAGACTGAACCTATTCTGCAAGCTTTTGATGTCTGTTTCAGATCTGACCCTTAATATTCTGACTCCTATTCTAACAGTCCTTTTCAACCTGGTCCTGACTATGGGACACATCCCAGAATCCTGGCACTGTGGTTTCATTAAACCTATTTACAAGAAAAGTGTCGGTAGAAATGATCCAAATTCGTAAAGACCTATTGATATGCTTTGACAAACTGTTCACAGGCATTCTGAATGAAAGAATATTACTGTTCACACATTTCAATAATACACCTACACCTGCACAAGCAGGGGTTAGAAACAATTTGGTTCATTTTGAATATAGTTTTACAAATACTAAAATTTGGGGCGAGTTGATTAATTTTAACAAATCCACTGCTCCGAATGCATTCCCCATTTTAATCAATCCATCAAAATAAATTATTTGGCAAATTTCGATGCTCATTCATCGGATATGGTACAAGAAGCTGCAACCCTCATGAAATGGATTGTTCCACGCACGTGCAGCGCAAAACTACCACGCGAAGCGATGTGATTGACAGCTAAAACTCTGACTTTCCATGCCTTCCGTGCGTTAAAAGTCTTGAAAAGAAAGTCTTGACAAACAATCCTAAGGTTTCTAACAGCGTCTTGTGGCCTTATAGCTAGAAGCGCTGACTACCAAGCAAAGGGTTGCATGTTCGAATCCAGGTTCATGCATTACAAAAAATAATGTGTCTAGTTGAGAGAAATTTTATGGTCCTATTCAGATACACCAGGACAAAATACAACAAAAAAGTACTCGATTAGCCATTACTGATAATGTCTATAAAACCTAACACCCCTCCTGACGGGGACAGTCAATGACCAGTAGATTCCTAAATAATAATCAACTGATAACACAATAGAGTGACGTCATGACCAAGGATTAACTATGAGTAAACTCTACTGTGTGTCCATTGATTTTACAAAAGCCTTTGATACTGTATGGCGCACAGGGTTGTGATATAAACTGTTATGTATATATACGATATGGTAATTAAGGCAAATTCTTAATTAGGTCTTCAAGACTAAGTCTGGAAGACCTATTGTTATTATCGTGTTTTTTTAATTTTTTTATTATTATTTGACCTTTTTTGTGCTAAGGATTTCTGCTTAACCGCTTGAACGATTTTCATGACATTTTCAGTGATGATAGTATATGACCTGAACTAGTGCATAACGAAGCCCGATTTTTGATTGTCGACTTCTTTCGCGAGTTATCGCCCCTTGAAGTTGAAACTTTAAACCTTAATAGCTCGTGAACTAATCAATATATTTGCACAAAACCTTCACCACTATGTGGGCAACAACATTCCTCATCGATTAGGACTATAGAGATATTCGGCCGTAATAATAGATTTTTTGCTATTTCGAACAACTGAAAATTTTGTGAACTTTCGCGGTTTTGAGGGTACGCGTCTTTAAAAATCTTCTTCTAATTCACGGTAATACATACAGCTATGTGTGATAGCTCATTTTAAAGCTGAATAACTGCTCCACAGAATGCTCTAGCCCGAATTTTGAATTTCTTCCTAAGACTAAAATTATCTGCCCTTGAAAATGCTCCTTTTTTAAATCTTAATTTTCGGCTCCTTGTTCAAAGTGACATAACTCTGTCTGGAATAAAGTTATGACAATGTTATTTATGACATTCTCTATATCATAACCAACTTAACAATTCCATAACATATCATTATCATATAAAAGTTTATAGTTTCTGCACAATTTGGACATATTCCAAAAAAAGTAAAATTTTATGATTTTGTAGAATTGTTTATCGTAAACCACGAAAGATACACTTATGTGTAATACCTTATTTTGAAGAAGAGGTGCCATTTACCAAGTACAATAACCTTCAATCATGTATCTGTCATGCTCTACATCTGACAAGTCATAGAAGATTGACATTTTTTAGAAATCGCCATTTTCAGAAAAGTTCAAAGGATCATAACTGCTTAAATAATTAAGATATTGAAATTGTATTTACATCTTCGGATGCACAATTCAAAGAACAACAACGTTTCTATTGAACCCTTTCATCAAACAGTTGATAGTTAAGCTCCGAATATCGCAAACGTTGCCTTGGGGTCATAATTTTAGCATTTTTAGTATTTTCTTGAATATTCAGAACAACATAACGCACTTCTTATGTGTACAATCTTAATGATGATTACATCTACTGAAGTGGAAATTAAAGCACGATATTCTGTATGTTGCAACTTAGTATGAAAATATTAACCATTTTGTCTTAATCGTGAGAAAGGTCATTTAGGGGTCCATTAATAAGCAATTCATAAATTTTCAGAGAGTCATTGTCTTTGCAGATTTAAAAAAAAAAAAACTACTGAAGATAGAGACATGTTTGATAGCTCATTTTAAAGCAGATAAACTAATGAATAACCGAGAGTCCAACATGGAGTTCAAGGTCAAGCAGAAGTATTGATGACCTAAGTATTGACGCGTCAATCCTAGTTAGGTCTTCAAGACTTAGTCTTTTTTGTTTTTATGCGAATCTTGGTTATTATTATTATGATATCCACCTTTTTTGTCTGTTGATTCCTGAAGTAACGGCTCAAGCGATTTTCATGAAACTTTCAGGGATGGTAGAATTCAATGAGACTTAGAAATGTGTCGAACGGATTTTTGATTTATTTTATCCATTAAAGGTCCAGTTCGATTCTAAGTTTCAATTTTTAACATTGGAATTTTTTTTAAAATGCACCTAGACACTTGTAACTTTTTTTGAAAGATGCGCAATGACATTACAAGCAAAAAAGTAAATCATGGTGAATTCGTAGGTCACGTGGTTTGGCCGCCATTTTGATTTTTGTCAATTTTTAAAAGTGTCCGACCCAATGTACCTTTGACAATCTTCTTCTCTGAAGATACTTGCACCACGAATCTGACATTTATTTTTGTATGTAGCTGAGGTACTGGTGAATACATGGTGTTGTTTTTCAGGATCGAACTCTTAATACTTTTCGCACAGTGACCTTTCAAAGTTGGGCGACTTGATAAACTTGACCTACTCCAAGGGGAAATTACTGCAACTTTCTGACCTTACAACTGAATGAAATTTTCAGGGCTAATAGATCAATATATTGTCTTTAGGAATCAATAATAAAATCGCTCGCGAACAGTCATTTCCGGTCACAATTAAGGCTGAAAAATGACAGAAAATCGCGATTTCGAATTTTAACATGGGGAAAATTTTCAAAATTGAGATAGAGACTTGAAACTTTTTTCAAATGCTTGGTAATGACAATGCAAGAAAAAAAGTCAATCATGACGAATTCGTAGGTCACGTGGTTTTGGCGCCATTTTAATTTAAAAATAAATTTATAATTTTTTGAGGTTTTCTCAGTACATTATAAGATGTTTACGAATGGAAGTTTTGACAGAAGAATGTTTGTGACATTCCTCAATCAAACATGGAGCTGAGGGTCAAGCAGAAGTCTTGAAGACCTAAGTATTGACGCGTCAATCCTAGTTATTGTTAGATATATGTACAAACATATCAAAGCATCAGTTATTGCTGGAAATGAAATGTCACCTTTCTGCCAATGTAATAAAAGTGTCAGACACGGTGAAAACTTATCACACCTCTTATTGTCCATTTTCATTAATCTTTCCTGTTACAAAATTTAGTCACAGGTGTGAATTACGATAATGCAAATGATGATACCATTTATTGATGATCATTTTGTTATATGCCAATGACGCTCTATTCTTCAGTGGATCGCCAAAATAACTAGATTTCATTAAATGACTTTATGAATATTCAAAGTAGAAACTTGATCTGTCTAAACTAAGAACATATTTTTTGGAGGGGTCCCGCAAAGGCAGCTAACTCAAAGTACATGAACTCTTTCATTGGGGGGTTGTAACATTGAAATGGTTGATACATATACCTATCGTAGATTACGGTTCCATAAAATGGTAGGTTCCTGTATTAAAGCACTCGTAAAGCATAAGCGGAACCAGTTTCATTATCTTTTTTAATGGGATGCCGTCCTAATACAGTGAGATTATTCTTGTTAATTGTTTAGTCGTGTACTCTTCTTACAACTGCTGTTCGACGTTTATAAAGTTAAGAATCTCAATTGAACCACAGTAGACAATGACTATGAAACAAACCTGACGTCTGGAATGAGACAGTGACAGTGAGTCATCTATTAGTACATGGTCAGTACTTTATTTTTATATGGATAAGTACATTTATTTTAATCCATTCAATAAACGAAATGTTTTCAAATAGTTATCATTTATACGTTTACTATTCATACAATTCAAATACTTACTGAGGATTGCACTTTAATTGAGTTTGTACATGAGGGAAGTGAAGTGTTATCTTTGGTCAAATGTAAAGTACTATACATGGACAGTTGTATGATATGGTTTGCGTTCCTTGCCCATCAAAGAAATGACCTTCGCAGCAATTCAACTTGAGAATATCTGGATAATACTTAATCTCTGTCAATCCATTAATCATTTCTGATTGAACATCATCTTGTGTGATTCTGTGCTTCAGTCACAATGCTTCAAATGGGCGTTGATGTAGCAAAATGACGTTCGTCTGGACAATGTTTGAGTGTTCAAAGTGTTCACATCCGTTTTTGTGGTCACATTTAATGTGTCTGATAGAGGGTCAGCGGCTAATTTACTGATCTATACACAAGACATGAGTTAAAGTGATGAAGTAAATTATTTTGTCTGCAGAATGTTTGGTTCCCCCTGATTGTAAATATTCATCCTTTGAGCAAGGTTCCCAATTTGATCGCATTCCATTTGGCGGTCACATCAAAGGAAATTTATATTTTGACTTTCAAAAGATAATCATGAGACTCATGATGCTATGTGTTGGAACTAGTTAACAACGTGGAAGCACCTCATGTGTAGATGGGAATTTAAATATTCATCTACTTCAGTCTGTGTTACCTTTCGTTACCATGTGAGTATTTGAAAGAAGACACTGACCTGCTCTAAGATCAGGTGATGTCAATGTAATATCTCAAATTGAGTACCCTACATGTATGTGCAGTTTGAAAACATTGTACTGTGGATTGTTATTCATCTGTAATTTCAAAATGCTTTCAGGTTTTTGTTCATGTTCTTTCATACTATCCTCCACTAATGTTTGCTTATCTGTCAACCAGCCTCTCACAACGACTTGTATACTTTTTCTCACTATAGACTCTCACATTGACCTATTGTGGTTCTAATCCGTAATTTGAAACTGATTTTCACTGTTTTAAAAAAAGAAAAGTAATATCATTTTGACAAACACCCATCTGTCACCTTGTCTGTAACAAAGACCGTTATACTGTTCTTCAAAGTGTCACAGTGACTGCTTAACATCTCTTCACAAAGATCTATTGGGTTCCTTATCAATCATTTGAAACTGACACCTTTTTAATAAGAATAAGAAAGTAATATCATTGTTTTCTACTGCCATTACCGTTCTCTTCAATTGATCACGTTTGGTTATCAAAGAATATAAAGATTAAGGGATATGTGTAAACTGATTCGAATGGTTAGTAGTAGGAGGACAATTGGTACTGTTTTACTGATGGACGGGGAAGTGCAATAATTGGCATATATTTGGCTTCATTTAAGGAAGGGAAACTCATGTTAATTGCATTTCGTTGATGGAATAATGAGAGCGTAGTTTGTCTTGTGTGCAGCTTATTTGTTTGGACAATGTTATGTGTCATTATGTATAATCAATTTCCCGGTTTCCTTCAGAGATGTTTCTCATTTGATCATTTCATTTGACAATAACTAGTTGTCTCACCAACATCTTGTGTGTTTTTTTTACAAAATATCCAATCGATAGGAATAACAGTATAAACGAACATCAGGACAACGTTTTACTTTACAAGTGTTCACATGAGTTTTTTTAGTGATATATACTACGTATACCGACTAACATCAAAGACACTCTACAAAATGTTCCACATGGGACATGGAATAATGGGATGAAGTAATACATTTGGTTTTGACGTAATTTTATTTAGTCTATTGGTAAACATTCACATTTCACGAATGAGTCACGAATTTGATCGCATTTATGTTGATCAAAGGAAATTTCAAAGGAAACTTACATCCTAACTTTTAAAGAATATTCTTATATTCATATTGAAGCTCCCGCGTTAGGACGAACGTGAAATCAAAGCAAATGTTGATTGGCATTTCCTTGTGTTGTTCCTAATGTGATGCTTAGTGAAATGAGGTGAGGTGAGGTGAGGTGAGGTGAGTTGGGGTTTAACGCCGTTTTTAAGAGTATTTCACTTATATCGCGGATGCTAGTATTATGGCAGGGAGAAAACCTGCAACTCCATGTGGCTATACATTGCAGTGAAACCTGCGACATTGGCTGGAATTAGTGAAATGATACAAGGCACATGCGAGAGAGAGATACTACTAATGATCATGTTCTGTCACCTCGGAACAAGTTTATTTTAATTCGTAGGTGCATGTGACGATGTTTCGCACTAGTTTTGGCCTAACTGGACGCATAATTGGTTGAAACCGGGGATGTAGCTCAGTTGGTAGAACGTCTGCTCTTTGTCCGGTAGGTCGCGGTTCGATTCCCGGCGGCGTCATACCAAAAGACGTTAAAAGATCGGAGTTGTTGCTTCCTTGCTTGGCGCTCAGCATTATAAGGATAGAACAACGCTTGAACTGGCGCTGCACTGTGACTGCCGGGTGCAACTGGCACAAATCGAATTTCTGAATTCATTATAATGAGGACAATAAAGTGTTATTATTATTAACAAACTAAAATATCATATTGAGTCATAGTGTGCTTCACGTATGATAGAAGTCAATGAGCGCGGAACAAAGTATATGCGACAGAGGGTTCTATTTGCGTAATTCTGTGTAGAACCAAAATTTAAGGGGGCATTCCCTTTTATACATTTAAGTTATTAATACATGATAAAACAAAATCGAATTGAAATATATTATTTAGGGTGATGGTTTGGTGCCTGTAAAGTTGTCAAATTGACATAAAATTACCTCTATGTGAAGGGCATACGGCATAATAAGACATTGTTGATCAGTTTAATGATAAAATATGTGTTACTTTGTGGATATTGTATCAGGATATTATTTTACCATTTTAAAAAAAAAATTAAATTGATAAATATACAACGTTTTCACGTAATACATATGCCAAACAAAATTGCGGATAAAGCCCTATCTTCAATCCATAATTGCCATGAGTTCAATTATCTAAAGGTTGTAGCCTGTAAATGCCTAGTAAATACATAGTATTTATATTTTGCATGAGCAAACGAACAATTTCACAATCCTCATTTTGTCTATATAAGAAGAAGTCGTTTCAACGTTCAGTCAATACAGTTCTTTCTGAATGATACTTAATTTTGCATGTTTTGTTTATACTTTTGGAAAATGATCTCTTAAATTAAAAAGAAAAGCATACATACAATACTAGCTGAGTTGGAAGGTACTAGCTACTAGGGGAATCATATTAGTATGATTGTTATAAAATCCACCAACCTGTACACTTTTAATTTTTCATATCCCGTATACGTAGAAACAATGTTATACGTGGTTAAAGAAGTACAAGAGGCATGCATTGCAGTTGAGTGGGAGTGTGTGACAATCTTCTTCTCTGAAGATACTTGCACCACGAATCTTACATTTATTTTTGTATGTAGCTGAGGTATTGGTGAATACATGGTGTTGTTTTTCAGGATCGAACTCTTAATACTTTTCGCACAGTGACCTTTCAAAGTTCGGCGACTTGATAAACTTGACCTACTCCAAGGGGAAATTACTGCAACTTTCCGACCTTACAACTGAATGAAATTTTCAGGGCTACTAGATCAATATATTGTCTTTAGGAATCAATAATAAAATCGCTCGCGAACAGTCATTTCCGGTCACAATTAAGGCTGAAAAATGACAGAAAATCGCGATTTCGAATTTTAACATGGGGAAAATTTTCAAAATTGAGATAGAGACTTGAAACTTTTTTCAAATGCTTGGTAATGACAATGCAAGAAAAAAAGTCAATCATGACGAATTCGTAGGTCACGTGGTTTTGGCGCCATTTTAATTTAAAAATAAATTTATAATTTTTTGAGGTTTTCTCAGTACATTATAAGATGTTTACGAATGGAAGTTTTGACAGAAGAATGTTTGTGACATTCCTCAATCAAACATGGAGCTGAGGGTCAAGCAGAAGTCTTGAAGACCTAAGTATTGACGCGTCAATCCTAGTTATTGTAAGATATATGTACAAACATATCAAAGCATCAGTTATTGCTGGAAATGAAATGTCACCTTTCTGCCAATGTAATAAAAGTGTCAGACACGGTGAAAACTTATCACACCTCTTATTGTCCATTTTCATTAATCTTTCCTGTTACAAAATTTAGTCACAGGTGTGAATTACGATAATGCAAATGATGATACCATTTATTGATGATCATTTTGTTATATGCCGATGACGCTCTATTCTTCAGTGGATCGCCAAAATAACTAGATTTCATTAAATGACTTTATGAATATTCAAAGTAGAAACTTGATCTGTCTAAACTAAGAACATATTTTTTGGAGGGGTCCCGCAAAGGCAGCTAACTCAAAGTACATGAACTCTTTCATTGGGGGGTTGTAAAATTGAAATGGTTGATACATATACCTATCGTAGATTACGGTTCCATAAAATGGTAGGTTCCTGTATTAAAGCACTCGTAAAGCATAAGCGGAACCAGTTTCATTATCTTTTTTAAAGGGATGCCGTCCTAATACAGTGAGATTATTCTTGTTAATTGTTTAGTCATGTACTCTTCTTACAACTGCTGTTCAACGTTTATAAAGTTAAGAATCTCAATTGAACCACAGTAGACAATGACTATGAAACAAACCTGACGTCTGGAATGAGACAGTGACAGTGAGTCTTCTATTAGTACATGGTCAGTACTTTATTTTTATATGGATAAGTACATTTATTTTAATCCATTCAATAAACGAAATGTTTTCAAATAGT
The DNA here is from genome assembly GCA_936450465.1 of Gibbula magus. Taxonomy (NCBI): domain Eukaryota; kingdom Metazoa; phylum Mollusca; class Gastropoda; order Trochida; family Trochidae; genus Gibbula; species Gibbula magus. The sequence continues at coordinate 51,246,372 of OW388304.1, read as the reverse complement.
TATCATTTATACGTTTACTATTTCCATAAGGTTACAAAATGAACCAATAAAAGAGAGGCATGTTTCCTAGGCTTTGGGAATGAATTTGTCACTTTTTGTTCACTGCATTTTGTTTAAGCATCTGTTTGATTTCTGATAGTTGTGAACATAACGTACTGAAGAAACAAGTAAGTTCGAGACATGAGAAGTGATTCGAAGATAACATTGAATCTGTAATATGTATGGCCATGTTTGCGACAGTGTACACAAAAGTTTAAGAGTTAGACTTAAGATATGTTTTATAAATGAATAAAAGGCATTTTACACAGTGACCTTCATCAATGCGTGATTTGAACAACAATGAACCAATAAGTGTCTTATTTCAACCCCGTCCTGATTAAAGTCATACAATTCAAATACTTACTGAGGATTGCACTTTAATTGAGTTTGTACATGAGGGAAGTGAAGTGTTATCTTTGGTCAAATGTAAAGTACTATACATGGACAGTTGTATGATATGGTTTGCGTTCCTTGCCCATCAAAGAAATGACCTTCGCAGCAATTCAACTTGAGAATATCTGGATAATACTTAATCTCTGTCAATCCATTAATCATTTCTGATTGAACATCATCTTGTGTGATTCTGTGCTTCAGTCACAATGCTTCAAATGGGCGTTGATGTAGCAAAATGACGTTCGTCTGGACAATGTTTGAGTGTTCAAAGTGTTCACATCCGTTTTTGTGGTCACATTTAATGTGTCTGATAGAGGGTCAGCGGCTAATTTACTGATCTATACACAATACATGAGTTAAAGTGATGAAGTAAATTATTTTGTCTGCAGAATGTTTGGTTCCCCCTGATTGTAAATATTCATCCTTTGAGCAAGGTTCCCAATTTGATCGCATTCCATTTGGCGGTCACATCAAAGGAAACTTATATTTTGACTTTCAAAAGATAATCATGAGACTCATGATGCTATGTGTTGGAACTAGTTAACAACGTGGAAGCACCTCATGTGTAGATGGGAATTTAAATAGTCATCTACTTCAGTCTGTGTTACATTTCGTTACCATGTGAGTGTTTGAGAGAAGACACTGACCTGCTCTAAGATCAGGTGATGTCAGATGTAATATCTCAAATTGAGTACCTTACATGTATGTGCAGTTTGAAAACATTGTACTGTGGATTTTTATTCATCTGTAATTTCAAAATGCTTTCAGTGGGTTTTTTTCATTTTCTTTTATACTATCCTCCACTAATGTTTGCTTATCTGTCAACCAGCATCTCACAACGTCTTGTATACTGTTTCTCACTATAGACTCTCACATTGACCTATTGTGTTTCTTATCCGTAATTTGAAACTGATTTTCACTGTTTTAAAAAAAGAAAAAGTAATGTCATTTTGACAAACACCTATCTGTCACCTTGCCTCTGACAAAGACCGGTATACTGTTCTTCACAGTGTCATAGTGACTGCTAAACATCTCTTCACAAATACCTATTGGGTTCCTTATCAATCATTTGAAACTGACACCTTTATAATAAGAATAAGAAAGTAATATCATTGTTTTCTACTGCCATTAACGTTCTCTTCAATTGGTCACGTTTGGTTATCAAAGAATATAAAGATTAAGGGATATGTGTAAACTGATTCGAATGATTAGTAGTTGGAGGACAATTGGTACTTGTTTATTGATGGACGGGAAGTGTAATAATTGGCATAGATTTGGCTTCATTTAAGGGAGGGAAACTCATGTTAATTGCATTTCGTTGATGGAACTATGAGAGCTTATTTGTTTGGACCATGTTATGTGTCATTATGTAAAATTAATTTCCCGGTTTCCTTCAGAGATGTTTCGCATTTGATCATTTCATTAACTAGTTGTCTTACCAATATCTTCTGTTTTTTTTTAACAAAATATGCAATCGATGGTAATAACAGTATAAACGAACATCAGGACAACGTTTTACTTTTTAAAGTGTTCAAGTGTGTTTTTGTAGTGATATATATTACGTATACCGACTAACATCAAAGACAATCTACAGAATGATTCACATGGGACATGGAATAATAGGATGAAGTAATACATTTGGTTTTGACGTCATTTGATTCGGTCTAATGGTTAACATTCACATTTCACGAATGAGTTGACAATTTGATCGCATTTACGTTGATCAAAGGAAACTTCAAAGGAAATTACATCCTATTTTTTAAAGAATATTCATATGTTCATATTGAAGCTCCCTCGTTAGGACGAACGTGAAATCAAAGCAAATGTGGATTGGCATCTGCATGTGTTGTTCTTAATGTGATGCTTAGTGAAATGATACACGGCACCTGCGACAAGAGAATACTACTAATGATCATGTTCTGTCACCTGGAACAATTTTATTTTATTTCGTAGGTGCATGTGACGATGTTTAGCACTAGTTTTGAACTGGACGCATGGCTGGTTGAAACAGACTTAAATATCATATTTAGTCATAGTGTGTTTCAAGTATATTGTAATAATGGTGTGAGTGATGTGTTTGTATATGTACACCTTGTATTTATAACCTTCATTTATCTTTGCAATCTGTAACGCAAAACAAATTCCCTCCTTGGGCAATAAAGTATTATTATTATTATTATTATATTATGAGATATGTCAATGAGCACGGAACTATTACAAAGTATATGTGACAGAGGGTTCTATTTGCGTAATTCTGTGTAAAACCAAAATTTAAGGGGTCATTCCCTTTTATACATAAAAGTTATTAATACATGATTAAACACAATCGAGTTGAAATATGTCACTTAGGGTAATGGTTTGGTGCCTGTAAACCCTGTCTTCAATCCATAATTGCCATGAGTTCAATTATCCAAAGGTTGTAGCCTGTAAATGCCTAGTAAATACATAGTTTGTATATTTTGCATGAGCAAGAGAACAATTCCAAAATCCTCATTTTGTCTAGATAAGAAGAAGTCGTTTCAACATTCAGTCAATACAGTTCTTTCTGAATGATAATTAATTTTGCATGTTTTGTTTATACTTTTGGAAAATGATCTCTTAAATTATCTAGAAAAACATACATACAATACTTTCTGAGTGGGAAGGTACGAGCTGGAAGGGGGAAACTCATATTAGTATGATGGATAGAAAATCCACCCACTTGTACACTTTTAATTTTCCATACATGTTATATGTGGTTGAAGAAGTACAAGAGATATGCATTGCAGTTGAGAGGGAGTGTGTTTAAGTTGCAGTACTCATATAATAATATATTTAATTATTTGTTTTTCTAGAGGAAATGCATATATATTTAAGACATGACATTTTAGATATAACCTTAAACATATGTACTGATTATCCGTGTTTATGAACAAATAAAATACCTTTTGTGCCCTGAAACTGATATATATCGGCTCTCCTCTTGTCAATACAGCATGGAAACAATTCAAGTTATAAGCTAATGACACAGCGAAAATAAACTCTAAGAATATGCCTATAGCTATTTACATAACCTGATAAACCCATGGATTACAATGCTATTAAATATTATAATAATGTTCTTTCTTTAAAATGACTTCTTAGTTGCCTCATGTAATTTAAAATCAAATAATTCAATATTTGGTAGAAATATGAAGAACATTTTGAGAACATTCAAATCAAAAAGTTATGCTATGCTAAGGGCCATATAATTGTGTGTTACTATATGATATAATGAGCCCATTCATCATGTTAATCAATGTATCCCTTAGGGAAAGATCCATTTAGTTTTCCTTCACCAAAGATGGCAGGGTTCCAGAAATAGAATTGTTCAGATAACTTTAATTCATAAACGATTTTAGGCAAGAGTAGCTGTTAATAAACCTCCAAACCTCCAAACATGTAATGCAACAATAGATGTGTCTGACAAAATGGTCATCTCACAAAATCAGGTAATGTGTGTAATTTCAGAGGCAATGGCATTTTGATGACTTTCGTCTGTGGCGTGTTTGTATTTCGTAATTATCTTCCTGACGTATTTGAAAGCTTTCTGAACACCAACTGATTCATTATGATTGCCTATGGCCAAAGGCATGACTTTCATATGAATCGTGTCTCTTTTTTTCAAATTTAATATTCCATCTCAGAAATAAGTTCAGATACAAAGCTCACAACTACCATCTCGTTTCAAACATTTACGCGTTTTCACACTCATCTATCTCAGTTTAGCTTTTTCAGCAAGGTTATCTATTGATACCACGAGTGTTTCGTGTGATGTCATTGATTGTACCGCACATCCCCATCTCCACATTGAATGCACAGAATGACAAATAGTCCTCCTATAAAGAGTGCAACACTTTGGCTCGATGGAGATGACCATTTAATAAACATAAAACATCTTGTGTATTATTCTTTTCACATACTTTGATCATAAATCGAATGTTATGTATATATATAATACTCAAATAATACAAACGACAGTGTAATTTATACACTGCCATATTAGAAGAGAAAGAAAGAAACCAAAGAGGGAGAAAAATAGTTGCTTGTAATATATATAAGATACCTTCAGTGCTCTGTAACGGAGATCATCAACATGTATCTGTTTACCAATTGCAGCAATACAAGTTAATTGGTTCATATTGCAATTGTATTGCAATGTGAATAATGAAAAGAAAAAAGTATTCACATTAAATGTTTTATTTCTCAAGTGCAAATGCATCTGTTTATACCCTGCTTCAGATAAGTAGTGAATATCGTTCTGATTCCTTCTTCAAGTTACAGTTATACACATTTTGGGGAATTACATGTATCATCACATAACAACTCTTTTATGTTTAGAACATAGCAACATACCAAAAGTGGCCACTTCACTACTTGCATCATATGAATACTAAATTGAATTACGATATCTTTAACCAATTTAAAGTAATTGCCTAACAATATGTACCCAGTATATATATTTCACCTTCGCTGCTAGAATGGAGATCAATCTACGTTGTTTATATCAGCAGCATATAGTGGAATCATTATAGCTCCTAGTTAGTTAAAGCTAAGTTAAACTATCTGACATATCAAAGAAGTAGCCATATATGACCATTTGTTCCATTACCATCATTTGTATTATGTATAATTGTACAGATGTAGTTCATGAATCATTTACCACCTCTTCATAATGGTAAAATTATTCCAAGCTCAATCGAAGTTCCCGTCTGTCGTGTGAGAGAGAATATGTAAATCCGTGCCAAAATTATCTTCCTTAACGTTTTTATTTGTCAGATCAGAGAGAGAATCGATGGTGTTCCTTCCCACTGTTTAACCCCGAGACCTCGTCGACAATTGTGATTGATATGCTCTCATAACCGTTGCTTTAACTGACCAAACTCTTAAAGAAAGTTGGTCACGTTCTCTGTTGACAACTAATATTTGTAAAATCACTTATATATTTACTTTTCAATTTTGATTGATCAGCTTTGTGATCATATAAAAAGAAGGTGTCTTGGTGACATCAACACGTTTACAGTAAAACAATCATCGACACCACAGAAATCAGGTATTCCGTCTGAGTCGGTTACAGTTTACATTAGGTCGTTGATTACTATTTCTAACATTCAAGGATAAACTATCAATGTCGCTTCAGTTACAATTAATGATTGTCAAAGCAAATTCATATCCATTTTCGTGTTTGCCTACATGAATGTATTTAAGAGAATTTCAATCATTAGCCACTCTTTAACTAAAAGATACAGGTAAAACAACTAAATTGTATGATATCAATATTCGACACCTGTCTGAATGACAACCTCTCACACAATAGAGATATTTAAACGAGTCCTGCATGCTTATACACAATTTAAAAGTTACAAGCAAGCACAATATTAGCCAGCCTACCATATTCCGATATGCGGAAGGTCTACATAGTGATATGTGTGACAAGAACAAATTGACAAAAAACGACCTTCTATGAAAAAGGTAAAAAAAAAGACCATAGAGGAGTTAAGAAAATGTTATTATTTATAGAATTCAGGGATTGTTAAATCTGGAAATTGTATCCAAACTTTTATTTTTGTTAGAAGTGTATTCATTATCATTAAACAATTGCTCTAGCTTTTGTTTAGGTTACACATGTTTTCATAATCCATTGAATGTATAAGATGGTTCTCATTGCTTGTGAAATTACTCTAGTTCCTTTTCCGCAGCACCACGTTGACAGTATTTCCGCAATAGATACAACATTTTGGACCATACCTTAATATGGATCCAATCAATAACTCCTTCCAATATATCAGCTATTTTTCTCAAGCTCTCATGTTTTGTATCTAAAATTTCTAACTAGTTTACAGTTTTACAATCATTCGTACACGTTTTATACTGAACAGCTACATGTAATTGGTACCTTCAACAATAATTCTAAATGCAAATTGATTTCGATGTGGATTTTGTTCAATGTTATGTTTTAATTGGTAATTACTGTGAGGATATTTACCTGATATGAATGGCACACAATTGCCTTCAGGATAACGAACACGCATATTTAAATAGTCCTCATTTGGTTATTTACATTTTCGTCTAAAATAATTCAAAGAACCACTGACTTCGTGTTGATTCGTTTGATTCTTACACCCATTAAAATGACATTATTTCAAATCACAGAAAGGCTTTCCCATCAAAGATTTCACATTGGAAAACTGGCCATTTAGATAGTAAACAAATATAACATGATGTTATTACTCAACCGTGGTGAGATCACTCATTAGACAACAATGAGTTGGCTACACACGTGTGATACCACCGCGTGCTGCCGTAACGTCATAATCGGCGTGACGTCATAGTCGTTTTTTGTTGACGTCACAATGTTGGCCGCGCGACTGCAAAGGCGGGTGACCTGTTTGCAAGTAAGCGTCTCTAAAAACGATTTTCTTGCAATTCAGTGCTATCTATATAATTAAGAACTAAATAAAATACTAAACTCGGTCCCGTTTGATAACATGTTTATGAAACTCATGAATGGCATCGGTATTTAACTCGCTTTCGCTCGTTAAAATACCAAACCATCCACTCGTTTCATAAACATGATATCAAACGGGACATCGTTTAGTATTCTATATATATTTGAGATGCGAAATGGTCGTGGTCAGTGCTTGCGATTGCTGCTTTACTCTAAGGGTGTGGGGTCGACTCCCGCAAGGGACTCGGCCCGAAAAAGTACATGAATTTGTACTATTGAAGGTAGTGTTATCCCAAATCTATACCCCACTTCCGGTCTCGTTGCTATGGTTTCTTGTTTTACAAGTGAATGTGTATAAGCCGATGCAACTACACTTTTGCTGATATACCTACAGTTTTCTAATATACCTACACCTTTAACTGATAAATCAATGGAGTCAATTTTCTAAATTTCCAAATATTCCACCGGGAAAAGTTTAGGGTATCATTCAATACACTCGGAAAAGTATGGGTATATCTTTCACATAATCATGTTATAAAGATGTCACATGTTTAATTATCTGCATTGCTTGGACAGTAGTTATTGATTTGCTTAATTCAATTTGTAATTAATATATTTTTCTAGTTTACTGTTGATATCGGATTGTCGACAGAGAAATTTAAGTACATTCTATAACAGTTTGAATTTTCGTAGGTCAATCCTCAATTCCCAAGATTTTCCAGCAAGTATTATCCCCCACCACATTTTTATTGCCAAGCAGGGGAATTTGACAGTCTGTATGGAATGGTACAATACAATAACCATGCTCTTGATTATCTTCATATTTTTCATGTGCATATAGGTGCACCACAGTAATTTTCCCATACAATTCTGTGACTGTGATTTCATATTAAAGTCACAACATTTTACCCTTGTCAGCGAGATATCTCAAGGATCGTTCACTTGATTATATGTATATCATACAGAGAGCGTTTCATCGGGACGAAAAAGAGTTGATTAGGTTTTGGTGACCTTGACTTTATTCTCAATGTCGCAGCCAAACTTTGTCAAATTGTCAGCGCGTGAACCTGCGGTAAAGCTTGAAGCTGAATATCTCCAGAACCATGTACCTGATTCTAAAGCACAGTCGATGATGGTGACCGTAAAAAAATTAATTGATATTTTAGGATGGTAGATTATATCACCAAAGTTACAATTGCTTGTTTCCTAACCATCTCTAACCTATCAAGTTTGATATATGTTCATTTATATCCCCCGCAACGAAGTCCGTCCGTCCTCGATAAAGGGGACAGCTTTTCTCAGACACTATTTTAGAAAGGTCAACCGAATTTGGTGCGTGGCTTGAAGGCATTAATACCTCGATAGAGTCCGAAAATGAGAAGCGTGCAATTATGTTTCACGGAGTTATTGCCCATTTTTGAAACTCTTTTCCAGGTATTTTCTCAGAAACTGTTTTATCAATAGAAAGCATGTGATTCTTGTTTTCAGAGTTATTGCCCTTGTCTGCTTTATTTCAACTTTGTGCCAGGTATCACAAAGGGAATAGCTTTTCTCAGAAACTGTTTAAGTTCTATTCAGTTGTGTGGCTTGAGGCCCTTGTTCCGTATTTTTGTACACTGTTCATGGTATCTCCAAAGGGGACAGCTTTTCTCAGAAACTATTTAAGATATGATAACCAAGTTTGGTGTGTGGCTTAAGAGCATTAATACCTCGATGGAGTTCGAAAATAAGAAGCGTGTGGTTATTTTCTCCAGCGTTATTGCCCTTGATCCGTTTTTTAAACTCTTATCCAGGTATTTTCTCAGAAGCTGGAAGTGTGGCATTTTTTCGGAGTTATTGCCCTTGTTCTTTTTTTAAAAAACTCCAGGTATCTCAAATGGGACAGATTTGCTCAGAAACTGTTTAAGTTCTAATCAGTTGTTGCTTGAGGTTATCAATACCTTGAGTGAATGAGAATGAGAAGCGCACAATTATTTGTTCAACAAAATTACAATAAGAAAGTGTTAATCTTTCATCAATTTTCTCTTGCAACTTACGGATTTGAAAGTTGAAGACAGTAGAACATGTTTTGACTGTTGACATGACATGTGGAAATACAGCATAAGCACTTTGTGTCACCACCAGTGTCAAACGAATATTGAATTAAAATCGGTAAAACGAAATGTTAGGAGAACTCTTTTTACATGCAACTATTCAATATAAATGGTAAAAATGAGTTCGCGTTTTAGTCCTATACTTTTTATCATCATAAATTTGAAGCATTTAGTATTAAACAACAGGTATGACAATAATCAATGGATAAGTATTTGATAACAATTTTTGTATATGATTTAAAGAGGACATTACATGAAAAGATCTTAAGAAGCCATTTATATATTTCAAACATTATAAAGAATTACACATTTTTAATTGGCACTCCATTACGTAATTTAATTTCTGTCCTTTGCAATTCAAGCAATTTCACGGATTGTCTGAACTGGCAACATGTTACATCATTTGATAGAAGTAGTCGGTTTGTCCCCTTTAGTTCATGTGTCGGTGACTGTACATTGAAGTCAGTACTCCCTAACATGACACACAATTATGTATGTTACATAACAATTTTAATATGTTGATTAACTTCTTACTTACATAATAAGCGATCGTTATTGGAGACACAGTATTGAAGTGTATTGACATCAAACTAATTCCACTTTCATGCATCACTTGTATGCATATCATGTTGCTTTGTCGACTGCAGTGACGAGTTCACAACATGGAGAAATTCTGAAAGCAACAGAACGTTACAATTAAGCATGATTCAATCAGTTGGGTTAAAACAACGACGGCATGAATGATACCCAATACTAAATATCTAATAAGGCAAAATAACAGCGAGTTTTTAAAACCAAAGTCAAACATCATAGAAATTGACATACAATTCAAGCAGAAAATTACATTATCTTCCTGATAATATCATAGTAATGTCATAACAATCGCATCAGTAAACAAAATAATAATTAAAAAGCAAGTATATTAGATTCAATGTTAATTACCAGTTAATTGTAACATGTAAGGAAACATTAACAATATTAAAATTTAGATTAAACAATATTCAAATGAGGATTATTATATTTTGCACAATACATAGCAGAGGTTTATATTTTTTTTACCCATAATAGTATTTCACCTTTGAAAATTATCAATATATACGATTTTGAAGAAAAGAACACATTTGCTTAGGACATACTTGTCCAAAATTAATCAACAGAAGAAATCTTTTCCCCACAGAACTCTCAATGTCGTTCAATGTTCCATTATTACTTTTACTGACCATCGTGTAACCTCATTCTCATATGTGACAAACTAACCCCCTTATTCATTTAGGGGGCGGGATAGCGCAGTGGTTATCGCGTTCGGCCTCGGATCAAGAGGTCTGGAGTTCGAATCCCGCCAGGGGCACGGCAACTTTGTCTGCAGTAGAGAACTGTTCTACACGCAGTAAGGTTTGGGTGCAATACTAAACTTAAATTCAGCGTAGTACCACCCATGGTTCGCTAGTTCCAGCCGCTGCTCGCAGGTTTCACCGCAGTGCATAGCCACATGACGTTGCGGGCTTTCTCCCTGCCATAATACTAGCAGCCGCGATATAAGTGAAATAACTCTTGAAGGCGGCGTTAAACCCCAACTCGCTCACTAATGTAGTCATTATCCCAGCCACAAAGAAATGAGCTCCGTCCGTCTGTCCGTCTGTCCTTCCGTCTGTGCGTCCGGGCTTTTCCATTCCGGCCTCAAACTTCAAAACTATTCAATATATTTTGCTGAAACTTTGTACATGTATCAACCAAGTAGTCTAGATGTGCCTTTTGCTATATAGAAATTTGAGAATATTATTTTTTTTCGAATGCAAACAGTCTGAACTTAGAACCAAGAAGAGGGAAAACTATATTCCGGCCTCATACTTCAAAACTATTCAATATATTTTGCTGAAACTTTGTACAGGTATCAACCAAGTAGTCTAGATGTGCCTTTTGCTATATATAAATTTTTAGAATAATTTTATTTATTTTTTGAGTGCAAACAGTCTGGACTTAAAACCATCGAATTGATTTTGCTGTTTCCAAGTTTTCCATTTATACTCATCTTTGATTTTTTTTCCAAACTATAACTCAAACACATGAGACCAGTCTCAATGAACCTTTTTGTTAGTTTTCTACTTTTTTGATCTTTTGCTTTGCCGTTTCCTTGGAAATGCATCTAAGAATTTTGTTGTTTCCGAAACATAACTCAAGGCAATAAGACCAAGCTCGATGAACCTTGATAGAACAAATACGATTGGTCACTGTGCCTTTTCAAGTTTTAAACTTGTTTTTGGCTGTTTCAATGGAAACACATCTTAAAATTGTGTTTCCAGACCTTAACTCCAAAGATGTATGACCAAGGTCAATGAATATTGGCATGGCCAAAAACATTTACTTCTAGGACACACTGGAAATCGTAAAAATGAGTTCAATCAGACTATCAACGTGTTCAGGTTAGAACTATCACTTATGAGTTATGAGTTATAGCAATTTTCAAGAAAGTAAATGCATTATATATTCAAAATGCATAAATATATTCAAAATGGCGGGGGATATGGCCGACTCTGTCTGCTTGTTTATTTGGAAACAGTCGCATTATACAAACAGCATTGGTATTGAAAGAGTCCTGTAGATGATTTTACACAAACAGCAAATAAACAGTCATATAACGATCATTGTATATAATGATAATGATTTAGTCTATTCATTTAGATTAACAAGTCCTACAATCATCGGTAGTTTAATTAAAATATTAAATTTAATGTTGATCTATGTTGCTCATTGAACAAACAGGTTAAGGAATAATACAAACATATACATAGTCTATATATTCTTAAATTATAACTGTCCAAGTGGGTCAAAACTAAACACAGCACGCGTTCATTTGGGAGAATAGTAAAATTAAAAATGCTTGCAAGGTGTTTATCATTTAAACTTTATTTGACACTGATATGTAAAACTGGTTTTGGTACTATGATTGTTTCTAGCACTTTTAACCATATCATCCTTTTCCTATTGATAAGTAATATTGCAATTGTAACAAGCTGTATTAATTAACTATCAATAATATGGCGCGTATATAGGTATTTACGACCTAGACCATATAAATCGACAAATGGGCCAATACGGGCAAACTGGACCAATACGAGACAAACTGGGCCAATACAGAATAAACTGGGCCAATGAGTCTGAACATGGGCAGTCGCATATTTCGTGAAAGCCCGTAGCTGTCGCGTCCCAACTTTGACCCATGGTATCTGTTCACCAGTCTTGTTTATAATAATTATTTCAATATAAATAAGATGTTTAATGTTGTGCAAATAGAATGAAAAGAGGTCAATTAATAAAATCGTCATTAATTAAGTATTTCCGTATTGGCCGAGGTACCGGTCCTCGGTCCGTTGTACCGAAATACAATGGACCCCGGACATGTAACTGGGCCAATATGGAAATACTTTATTAATAACATTATAGTAACATGTAGCCAATATCTTTGGCTGTTAACATGTCATCTTGTGGCCATAAATATCAAAATGTATAAATATTGCTTCTTTTTTTTTTAATCTTGAAAAAAATCCGATTTAGTGATACATTAGTTAAAAGTCAACCAGATTCGTGAGCTAGAAATAAAAAGCATGTGAGACCTTGAATATCTAGTCTACACATCTTAACACATATATCAGTGTGATAAACGTTTGGGGATTTTAACGAGAATATGTGTAGAGTGTTTTATTGCTTTATCAATTTACTTAACCCTAAAGTGCAACATATTACCTCATTAGTAATTTGTAGCAATATCAAAGGGTCACTTTTGATCATTGTACCTTTCAATCGGGTCACTTTTGATCATTGTACCTTTCAATGTTATAGTTTTACAATAAGCTAAGATTAACTGTTAAGTCACAATTTAATAAATCGTCCTAGATGTACGTATAGTTTCTGGTTCCTGTTCATCAGGAAAATATATTACCTTGTTATATTTTCTGAAGCTAAGTTATCTTATAATAGATGCCCAGCAATGTCGTGTCTGTAAGCTCATGGATGAAAAATTACCCTTAAACATACTTCATCCATTATTATCATTTATTTAACAGACAAAACGTTGAAAACTCATATTCTCGTAAAAAAAAATTCTCCTCTATATTCTATACTTTATTTCATCATAATTCATCTTATCATTAAACAATTTGACCATTGAAGCAATTCAATTCAATTGAGTATTCAGCAGTGATTTTCATTAATAGGATAAATGGTATTTTGTCATTTATAAAATCTTTCTTTTCCCTTTCTCAAGGGAAGAATTCAATATTACAACATTGTGACAAGAACATATCTGCTAATCAAACTTTCAAAATAATAGGATAACTGTTAACCTGTTCAATATAAGGGTGACGAAAATAGTTTGAACACTTAGAAGTTAGACACTCCATCTTTATTATTTTGAATCGAGTGTTATTCAACAGGAGGTTTGACAAAAATTCATTGAAATTCATTGAGATTTATAGGATGTATAAATATCTTAATAATTCATTTATATTTTTTAAAATAAAGGATGATTTTTTTCAATGTATTAAAGTACTTTAGATTTTGCCTTTTGATGTTCAAATCATTTGATCGTCTTAACTGGAGAACATGAATGTGTTTTAGGCTGTTGGCAAAATAGATATTCCAAAATTCCAACCAAAAGTGGAAGATTTAACCTCCACGTGTTTAAACAATATTTCCTGAATGTAATGATCGATATATGCTGAAGAGTGAAGTGTGATAAATAAAATTGAATAATGTATACATCAACCTCGTCAGATGTACTTGAGACAATCTGTATGGAGACAAAGAGCGTTTTTTCAACAACAACTTATTTATTGTGCAGAAACATTTGATGCAGGAGTGAGCATGAAATGTCCTGTATCTATAGAATAAAGACGTTGTTATCCAGAAAATCATGTTTTCATAAAGGTAACCCTCCAAAATTCCCCTTAAAAGTTGACCAAATGTATTGGAAGTAAAAACTTAATTGTGGTTCTTCATTCACGAAGCATTCACCATAATACTTTGTCCTTTACAATGATAATCAATGAAAATTACATGTACTTCCATACTGTTCAAAAACATTCAGAAGACAATATGAAACATTGGTATGGTGGTCAGGTTTCGAAGGTTATGTCATAGATGCATAAGCGGTTCATCATAACATAATCTAAAATACAACTGAAATAACAAGAATGATTCGGTTAATTGGATAATTTTGTATGTTAAAAGGATATAGTGATATTTCTTAAGAACAACAATATAATATGAGTACCTCAACATGAATCCCGATCTATCGTGATGGAAATAAACTACTAACTAAGTGACCAACATCGAATGACTATTGGTAGGGAATTTATTCTAATACTGATGACATATTATCAACATTCCCCATTCCCCAAAGTACACAAGAACACGCTAAAGGTTATTAGATTTAAGATGCAAAAGAACTCTTTGTGCACGTTTGGCTGGAGGCCATAACTCATAATTCTGGCTGATTTCGGTAACATTATTCCCTTCATCTGCTTCTGAATAATTCATCACCTGTCACGAGACTGAAACTACACTGCAAGCTTTTGATGTCTGTTTCAGATCTGACAAGACGAAATGCTGTGAGAAGTCACTAGCATATTCACTGACCCTACATTTTGAAACTGCATGAAGCCCCATGGTAGGAACAACCTTAAACATATTTTGAAAGAATTTAGAAAAATCATGTTGTGCTTTCTAAAATGAAACCCATATTAATCACTTTACACATTGTTCATTTATTCATGCGAATTTCTTAACTTTAGGTCAGCTTGATACGAATAAATGTTCATAACTAAAATACCATAACAGTGTCAGAAAATCATTGCATAAATAAACAAGTATCACTCTCTTGTAACCCTCTATTGTAATGGGATATGTTAGATGAATGCTTGTGGATGCCTATAACATTGGGAAAGGTTAATATGGGAATATGGAGATAATAAATCATGTGAAAGCATCATTTCGACATGTCAATAGTTCCTTGGCATAAAAGTGTAAGCATAGTTTATTCCATGACGTCATTAAATAAAGATTGATCTAATTTAGTACCTTAAACGGAGGGTTCTATCTGGAATTATTTTGTGAAAACGAAATTCAAGGGGGTATTTTTCTTCAGACGCACACGTAATCAATATATGGCTATTACAGAATCCAGCGGATATTCCTATAGAACATGTACAGTCATTTTAAGTCAAAACTCTTGTGACGTTAACATGTTAATCTGACCACTGTAATTTCACAGACTCTCAACGATTCAAGGAGCAAATTAAAAAAAAAATCAGTGGGTTCCTTATTTATGGGATCCAATCAACCAATCATACCTGAGCTTTTCTCCTAATCGAGTGTCATTGACATGTTTTCGCTATTGTTAGGGAGCTCGATGAACATCTGATTGTTTCCAATATTTCTTTCGTTGTTATATTCATGTCTTTGATATAATTGAAAAGTTGGCCATATGTGATCATTTCACATTTAAAGTTTTATTGTATAAACTCTAATAATAAATTTGAGATAACATAATATGCCTAAAAACGTGCGACAGCGCATTATATAAACACAAATTGCATTAATATGTATGGCGAAATACAGTGAATACAATATATTAAATGGTTACTTTTGATGGATAATTTTCACAATTAATTCGTTTATACATTTGTATGTCTTCATTGCATTGTTTTTAAATGTAAATCATCATCATAAGCTTCCGGAAAAATGTAGTCTAGAACTTGATGAGATCTCCATAAATATAGTGATATACATAATTAATCAATCAGATTAATTTACATGCAAGGCCGTTGGTTAGTTTACTATTGTCTTGACCTGAACATGTAGCGTGAAAAGAAAACTTTCTTAAATTTATCTCACATTCATCAGCATATTAATAAATACTGAATAATTATGAACATGTCTATTTCATTGAAAAACATACACTTAATTTTGTGCAGATATGTTTGTCCTAATATATGTAGAGAGGTCACATTAATTAGTTGCTTGCAGTGCTTTGCAGTGTAAATAATCATTATTGATCGAGCCATGAGGTCATCTCACCAACTGTCAGCAGACAAGTAAAATAGCAAAAGTTTTATGAGTTTTTATGTACAAATTTATGGAAAATAGAACTGAGAGCCATTTAACAACACCTGGTGTCATCACTGAAGGAAAACAAAACACTTTGAAACCTTTTCATGAGTTTTCCATTTGATGTCACATGCATGGAAAAAATGATATGAACATATATGTAAACAAAATATCTTAATAGGGTAGTTTTGGGGGAAGTAATAAATATCCTAAGTAAAACAGTCAAATCATTGTCTTGATAGAAGACCCATCAAGAGACGAAAATAGAAGGAAGTTACACTTTGTGGGAGACGTGTGAGAAGTTTTATCAAGTAGAAATTAATAATTCAAGCGAGGAGTTATGTGAGTAATCTGCGTGATCGTTGGACAGGTGTTACTGTGTTACCTGAATCGTGCAATGAATTCGAAACTTTTGATGTGTTTGCTCTTAATAATTTGACTTTACTACTGTTGTGTTTTCAGCTCAAAGAAACATCACTGTTGAATAGTCTAATTATAAGATAAATAGTTGCGTTTGTTAAAATTCTGGGATTCATTGTTATTCAACACCAGCAAATTTAGTTAAAATCGACGGCGTTAGCTGTAAACGCTGTAATATGACCGTTAGTTATCAGACGTTTTGGAGCATATATTGCATCTCATATTGCGTACAGGACATTGTGACGTTTCCACTTTTGTAAGAGGTGTAGTCAGGTCAAAACACGTGTTAATACCCGGCGTAATATGTACATTAACTTCATTTCACTGTAACCGAATCTAATTTGCTTGTATTCATTGTCATTCAACATAGGGAAATCGACCAATCAGAATCAATGATACACCAAAGTCATGTTACAATATTATATCACACCAGATTGTGCTCAGAGCTCTGCCATTTTGAAGCAGCATCCATTCTCAAATTGAACAGTGACAAGAGTGGTCTAAGAGGACATCAAAACCCGCCGCGTGCATTATTTATACACACCAGACCTTCTAAAAAGGCATTGCCTTTTTCTGATACACCTTTTTGGATCATGTATTTCTACTTACTTTTTAAATGCGTAATACTATAGTGCCATTTTAAATCCTGGGTATGGTAGAAGGGAGATGAACATACTGTATTTGAAATTCAGCGACATATAACAGAATCAAAATAGGTCTAAATTTTCCATTAAAAGCTTCACGCTATGCGTTTGACATAAATTAAATTTGTTACACTTTCGATACCTGCAAACGATTTTTTTTATCACACTTTGATTATCTCTTAGGTATTCAGCAACGGGGATAAATATATGCAATATTTACCACCATTTTTCAATTGGCTTCTATATATCGCTGTTAATTTAAACCAAATGCCCTTTGTTTGTTGTGGTTGTTTGGGGTTCGAATCGTTGCTGTCTTATACAAAAATACAAAATGTATATGATGGGTGTTCATTCTATGTAATAATAGAAAATTCCTTCACTAAGACTAAGAAAATCTGACTTTGTGCACAAGCAGAAATGCAGCTTATCAGATGTGAAGGTGAAACATTAATCGCTAGGGGTATTAGTATTAATTATTTTCTAAAACATTGGCATTATCGTCTACTGGGAAATGTGTTTCTTACTCACATTCTAAGCAACACATTCCCCTCAAATTCAAACATATACATATGATCTAAATCAATCAATCTTTATTTACTCAAAAACCATCAACGGTGGTACAAGAGCAGAAAAAACAAAAATGACGTTATAAATTATACATGTTGCATATGTCTTAACTATTTCTTAACGAACTTTGTAAGATATTTATGAATTTTGACATTATTTTCAATTCTTTGGTACATTTAGGTGTGAAATTTATGAACATTAGGATACATGTGAAATAAACCTGGAATATATAAAGGTCTGGCTGAGAGAAGAGTTTCGGATCTAAAGATATACTGGAACTCATCTTCCATTACATTTTGGTTGCATAATTTACATAAACGTCCTTCCCTGGCAATTCCCTGCCATATAAACATATAATTAAAAGCACAGTATATATCATCATTCAAACTGTAATATCTTTGATAATGCAGGAAGCAGACATAATACAACGAGACGTGTCAAAGATCTTGGAATAATGTTCACATCTGATTGTAAGTGGAGCACTTAATAACATTGTTAAATCAACTTCTTCGATGGTCTCATCTATGAGAAAGCTAAAATTTATGTTAAATAAAAATACTCCGAATAAGATCTGCATTGATTTTATAAGACCACATCTTGAGTATACCTGTGAACTATAGGATGGTTGTTCATCAGATTTATCAGTTCAGTTCAGTTCAGTTTGAACCCGCCAGGATAGCTACTGGCCTACTTAAATACGCTTCCCACGAATATTTAACTTATGACAAAGGATGGTAATCGTTACAGGAAATAATACAGTATCGTAAATTATCATTATTTTATAAAATATACAATAATAATGCTCAATCCTACTTATGTGATCTGATTCCCCAATCATAACCTTAGAAACATACATGATCTTTCTTTGTCCTATTCATGCACATAGTTTTACAATCAATCATGCCCACAGCTTTGGAGTAACCTCCCACAACACATACGAGAATCTTTCTCCATAAAAAACTTTCAATGTTTTATTTAAAATTGAAGATAATCTTGGCTGTAATTGTAAATTTGCTTGCGAAAATTCTCATCATTATGGCATTATTATCAGGCAATAAATGTTTCGAGATATCAATAGAATATGCTGTAAAAGAGCATTTTTAATTTAGATTTATTGTGAAATGGGAGCACAGATTTTAACTACAATGACAACATTCAGATTTTAAGGTAGTTCAAAAGTACATATCTTTATGAAGAAAATTTGATAATTAAACCGCATTCAATCTATCATTGTTAGTATTACTCTTTGTTCTTTACTAATATTTTACATGTCAATGTTTTTATTTCTTTCTTGTAAATATAAAAAATTTCGTTCTCTTTTCTGTCATTTCATATCTATTATTCAAAAGTCTATGTCAGCACTGAACAAAGGGGAGGGTTTCAGTAAGTTGGATAACTTGTACCCAATCCTTTCAATTGAATAATTATCTTTAAATCTATCAAAAACGTATAAAAGAAATCTGACATGTATCCAAACACATTATGATTTTGTTATTGTTCAGGAAGTTGTTTAACCTTTTCATTGCACCCGCTTCAAAGAGACTGACGTTTAATTACATTGATGTCTAAATGTGCAAACCTTGTTGACCGTCAGGTAAATATTTGTCTGATATTTGTCGGCAGACATTCGTCTCTAATCTGACCCTTGAAGCAGACTACAAACACAAAAGAACCATGCAAAGCACGTGTGGGAAGAGTACTTGTTTGATGAAGAGCGGAAATATGAGTACATAATGATTAATGACAGGAATGAAACGAACTGTAACAATGTACGGAAATGCTGTAATACATGTATGTACATTTGCAGATGGACATTCTGTGTCAATCTATCATAAGGTGAAGTTATTGATTTAAATCTGTATGAAACGAATAAGACACATATGAGTGTTGTCTTGACAGATGGTTTATTATTTAACGTCACTTCAATAAAATTATAACCATTAACGTCGAGAATGTGAAGTTAATTGCCATTTTGAAACATGTTTTGCAAAAACAAACATGAAATGACAGAAATTCCTTAAAGCATAAACATAGTCCACTGATTCCGTAGTGTAGTGTTATGGTTAAGGTGCACACATCTGACCTTAAGTTATATTTGACTTGTTTTTTTATGGAAAATGTGCTAATTTAAATGGACATGAACAACATTATTCTTCACTTGAAGGCAATTGGAAGCACTTAAAATGATTTAATTGGGAAATTGATGTTCAGTGATTTCAAGAAATATTGAATGAAAAATAATTTTTGCCAGTTGCCATATCTAGCATTATTCGTTACAGAATATAAAAATGAATGCTCATTTTATAACTCTGTGTCATACTCATGTGTTTAATTCCATATCTTGCAACTCTCTGCGTAAGCAAAGAGGATCTGCATTAATACTTATTATACGGAAATGAATCATAAACATGAAGAGTCGTTGCTAAAAAAGTATGATATACATTTTCCCGCTGTAGTTCATGCATCACATTTAATGTTCATGCCGTGCTGAGAAGCCTTGTCAGTGTAAGTGGAACGCTCAGTGATCATGTCTCATAATATGAAGTGTACTGACATCAAACAAAATTGAAGTCTGAACTTTCACGCTTCACCGTAGATGATGTTATGTTCACTTTAGTGACATGAAAAGGAGAATTTTCATGGATATAACTCACTGCTAGAAGTATTTCACATCTATCCCCTTTAGTTCCATCTTGGCATATACACTGTATAAATAGATTTTACCCCATGTTCTAAGTACTGTAATTGTGAACTCCTCATATATAATTAAAAAAGGTAGAATATTGTATTTGAACTCCACGAATCAACTAGCGTACTACTCTCCCCCGTTTCCAAAATGGTGGCATATAAAGGAAAGGTACTTATATGGTGTTTGCAGAGTTATATAACAGCTCCTAACCTTCTGAAAATATGAGTGTAACATGATCTCCATGTACATTATTATTATTGTGTATTCCCATAGCGCCTGTATTATTGTCTGTGATCTAGAATACATTTATGTCAATAAACACATTTTAAAGATTAAGTGGGTGAAATCGATGTATAAAGCGTAAGATTAGTCATTGGAAATATAGATATGAGCTATTAGAATATATGGTAAAGGTAAGAATGTCTTGATCGACTGATGTCATATTATCTAACATCATGTGAAGAGAAGTGCAGTATACTATTTTAAAGAGGGAACTTGTCTTGACTATCGAAACAAAGTTTGATAAAATTCAGAAAAAGTTGCATTAAAAATCGCTTACCAAATATTCGTCAAACTCAATAGCCGATATTGACTATAACATGATCTAACAGTAAACCATTGGCCAAGTGACCTATACATACCTTTGATTAAGACGTTATTCAGATACTGATGACATTTTCTAAACCTCTCAGTTTGGAAGTACACAGGAAACACGGAAATTGTTAAAATATTCTAGATAACTGATCAGATTTGCACATTTAGTTTGAGGCTATTACTCATCATTCAAGAGTGTTCCTGTTCCTGTTCCTGTTCCTGTTTAATATTACTCCCTGCTTCTGGTCCTGCATACTTCATCATCTATCATCACTAGCCAGGAGACTCAAACTATACTGGAGACGTTGTTTATGTCAGGTCGGACAGCAAGATATATTTAACATTTTGAGAAGCTGTCGTATGTCCATGATAATGTAAAACGAAAAAAAACGTATATACAGCACATTTGCGAACTAGTGTTCAAGTTAAATTAGTTATAAATTCAATTTGGATCATCTTCTTTCGTTCAGCCATTCATGATTAGTTTGTGACTATGTTAATGCAAAGAAAGAGTTCAAATGAAGTTTGATAAAATGTCCATTGTCATCAACCCTTACTCTCTGTTAAATTTAACAGCTGATAGTGTCCTTAAAATCATATAAGCTAATGGCAAAAACCTTAATCAACCAATGACCAGGTGACCTATACATACTACTGGTAAACGCATAATTCAGATACTGATGGCATTCTCTAAACTCCCCTTCAGGTTTCGAAGTACAAAGGCATTCACGAAGCAAAATAACTAAATTTGCACATTTATCTTGAGGCTATAACTCATCATTCAAGGTGGTTCCTGTTTAATATTACTCCCTGCATCTGCATCTGGTACTGAATAATTCATCACCTATCATCACTGGCCAAGAGGCTTAAACTATACTGGAAATAGCGAAATAGCTTGACTATGTTTAAAAACTGTCTAATTCCCATGGATAAGAAAACCCAAAAGAAAAGCATATACATAAACGTGTTTGTTCAAGTAAAATTAGATATACACTCAATTTGGATCAGTTTTAGTAAAGCAGGCCCTCAGCCTTTCACGGTTAGTTTGTGTTTGGGAATACAACGTTGTATGTTGTATTAAAGATACAAGTGTACACTTAAGAGGACTAACACCGTTAAAACATGTAAAATATCACTTTGTATGACTTATTCAAACATACATTGGGTACAAACAGAACACTTCACTTCTGGAGCGACAGGGTACTGCTTCAGGATTTGCCTCCACATGTATCTATGTTGATGAAAAGAAGGGAAGGAACTATTTCGTTACCCGTATGGCTAAAAATAACCGAGTTAATATTACGTATATGAGCACATGTGCACATATCACGTTTGCCTAGCAACCATTGTTTCACTGCGTCGTCTGTGACGTCATTGGAGTTGCCGTCACAAGAAAAGTGAGACGTATAGGCTAAACAAATGGAATAGAATGGGTAATAAAGAAAGTATTACACTCAACAGTGAGTCAAATGGTTTTAACGAAACTCTTGCAAATGTATGTAAAATCCTCGCTCTCGCACGGGCAATACACAAATTCAAATTCGTTTCATAAAAGTCATATGACATACTTCCTCTGGTAATAATCTCTTTGTTGCATGTGTTAGTATTAAAACAGAGTTGAACAGACTCAAAGACATCTCATAAGTTGATGATGTAGAGTTATTGACGAGTTTTAGCTGAACAACAGCGGTTTCTACGTTCAAATGTTTGATGTGAGGTAACAGGCAAAAAGTTGTAATGGGATGATGCTTTTATCTCGAAATATGATTTGAGTCTAGCAAGTTAGACCACTTTTTTGTCATGCATTATTCACCTCAGTTATTCCACATATGGATAAAAATGACATCTCTGAAAATAGTTTCCTAACACATTTCTACCCTTTTTTTATAACGTCTCATTGAAAATGTGCTAATATGGTAGACATCTTTGCCAATTCTCAGAACAGGCAATTCCATCCACATTTGAACATTTGCATCTTCAAAGAGATCTTATTCTGATAAAAAATGGTCGTATGATTTAGTCATTCTTGGAAGTTGTATGTTGGCGCCTCAAGGAGATTAGATCAATATATCAATAACATATCAATTTACAAAGGCAAATCTTTAGATCAAACGAAATGAGAAGTTTGCTGTGATAAAACTATTATTTGATGATATGTAAGTTACCATATCTTATAGATTATTTGAATGTAATATAATTTGTCAAACAGATAATAAATCAAATTACTTTTTCAAACGTTTTCTACTCCGTAATTTTAACAGAAACCTATTTATTTTGTTGAGATTTTAAGTATGTTGTTCTACATTCATAACAACATTAAGAATCAGCTAAATATTCCAGAGTTGATTATAATATGTCGCTTTATATGTATTATTAATGCTTTAATGTTGAAGAGAGGGAATGTGTTTAACGGCTTCTGATCAAGAGGTCCGGGGTAGGGGCAGACCAGGGGCACGGCAACTTTGTCAGCAATCGAGAACTGAATTTCAGCGTAATACCACCCAAGGTTCGCTAGTTCAAGCTGTTGCTAGCAAGTTTTACTGCAATGCATATCCACATGGCGTTGCGGGCTTTCTCCCTGCCATACTACTAGCAGCTGCGATATAAGTGAAATACTCTTGAAAGCGGCGTAAAACCCCAAATCACCTCACCTTGATTGACATGGTGGAAACATGGTTTAATTTTAGTTTTATTTATGTTCGGGACTAGAGAATATTTTCATTTATATATGTCATATACCATTCTAATAAATATGTTTTAAAATGAGCCAAAATCCACCTAATGTCCAATCCGTTGTGTATGTTCACAAACAAATTGTTATCCTGAAATGTTTCTTTTGTTAAAATTGGTACACATTACCTGGATGATGTATTTCTGCGGCTTTATATCTCAATCACGCTTTATTAAGCAACCTTGCCAGTTTGCAAAGCAATCATGTTTCTAGCTATAGACAAGAAGTGAATTGGCATCAAAGAGAGTTACAGTCTGACTGTTCACACATCACTGAGCACGTTGTTATGTCCACTTGAGCAACAAGCTGCAGAAGTGTTTTGCAGTCCTATACACTTACAGGTTATTAAATTGAGAGGAAACTTCCAGCACTTCTTAAATATGTCAGTAGAAAGCCGTAAGTTGTTATTTGTCTAAAGTGGTATATGTCGATAAGTACTGAAATAAACACACATATATATATATAGAGAATACAAGTTAAAATAAAACTTGTATATGCATAAGTTTGGTTTGAAAAGAAGCAATATGTTTATGAGTAAACCAGTCAGGTGGACGTGTCTGACATTTATGGGTCAACTAAGATGGTTTTAACTGCTGACCAAGTGACCTTCACCTGTATATATGGAACACAATACTCATTCACTAACATGTTCAGGCTGATAGTATTAAAGATATAATAAATTAACTTTATTCAATTAATTTGAATATGAAGTTGGAGACAATTGCCCACAGTTGAATTACTGACTAATTTGACCAAAGATAAGAGCACTTATTATTTTTCATAGCTTTTAAACTGTAACCCGTAGTTTGGGCGTTGCGGGCTTTCTGCCTGCCATTATACTAGCAGCCGCGATATAAGTGAAATACTCTTGAAAGCGGTGTTAAACCCCAACTCACTCACTCACCCGTAGTTTGGAGCCCAATATGGTTTGGTTTTTTTTTTGACATGAATTGCAATGATTTTAATTTACTACCAATGTTTATTTTCTTGTCTACATTACTCATTCAACAATGTGTGGAAGAATCCTTAAAGTAAGATACAGTAGAACACGGATAAAGCGGACAAATGTATAAGTCACGTCAAAAGCCCTAACAAATATTCCAAACGAGAAAAGAACAGCAGATATAGCGAACTGAATTCTTTGACCCTTGCAGTTCGTTATATCCGTGTTCTACTGTATGGTGAAATGAATAGATGTAGTAGTCTTAAACTTTGGATAATATTTTGCCATACTGATCTGATGAAAAGAATATTCCAGATGAAATTAAGCCCATCCTCAAATTCACTCACTTTCCCACTACCAATGTGATAGTACTGCTTTAGTTTTGGAAGTTCGAATGATTCTTTCATGATCATAGATAGCTCTTGTTTGTATGGATATACTGTAGGTATTTATGTATTGTCGTTTGTCTGTATGTACATTTTGTTCAGTTATGATCTCTAATAGGGATAAATTATTTAAAAACAATCTCGTTCTTCAATCTCTCTAAGTGAAGAGATTTGATTACAAAGCCTTTTTCAACATTTCCCCATTCGTAATAACTCCAACTGCATGCAAAAAGAATGTTATTAAATCGAATTTGATTAAATTGAGTTAAATTAACGTTTATTTAAACAGTAAATTGTAGCCTCCCGTATTGCATCAAATTGAGCCATATTTTACAGCAATGCTTTTCTCACAGATAAATATTGAATGAAAACATAGAATGTCAGCAATAATGGATTTAAATAATTCTAAATTCAGAGCGTTGGAAAATGTCATGGTTAGATGTTTGGAAGTACAAGATATTCCTGATGCCTAAAAAGGCGCCAAAGAGAGATTTTATTAAAGAAGAAATACTATTGCTCATATCAATCAAAATTAACACTGAAAACTTGCCAGTTTCGAGTTCTGAATTTCTTCAATGGTCAAATTGGTTGATGATATTCTTATAATATGAATCAAAGTGAAATAAAGAGTGTGCTTCTGTTTGCTTCAAGCAAGTTATTGTGTCAACTATTTACATCATTTGATCAAATTACTGTCCTTGCCAAGACTATATTATGAAGAAAAGAACAGGGGGGAATACATATATTCCTTTTCTTATTCTCTTAAGTCCTTTCCCCTTTTTATAGTAATTAATAAATATGTTCTAATATATGTTAAAATATATTTATGGTAAAATCAGTAATTATTAATAACACACACAATAATATACATCATTTCAAAAGTAAATGTATTGCCAGAAAAATACTAAACTATCATTGATTGTCACAAAATTTAGCTTTTGTAAAAATCATGCCAACTCTGTTATTTGTCATAAATCCCACATCGAAGTGTACACGTGATACACGTTGTACTCTGGGCAATGCGGCCTACATTACAGGAATACTCTCCCCCTCTCTCTCTCTCTCTCTCTCAAAACAAAACCATTAAGTAAATCAAACGAAGAAACAATTTAAAATTCAAAAGTAAAACCCCTCCTACCATACACTGCCATTCACAGAAATATCCCTCTTGAATTATGACCTCCTTACTGATAAAACTTCCCACGCCTCTCCCACATTGGTCCGCTAATGGCTGCAATATTGCCCAACTGTTTCGTTGGAGGTCATAACTCATAATTCTTACTGATTTCGGTAACATGATTCCCTTCATCTGCTCCTGAATAATTCATCACCTTCCATGATACTGAAACTATACTGCAGGCTTTGATGTCTGTTTCAGATCTGACAAGACGAAATTCTGAGAGAAAGTATTAGCATTTTGGTTTAAGCGTATTTTTATTCATAGAAAATCTGGTTTGGTAAACAAGCAAAACTTTTGCTTATATTAATACCTCACCAGTACATACATATAATAACAAGCACACAAGAACTGGACATAAACATGACAAACTAAAGCATAATGATAACATGCGTACATGATTGTTGTTTATGAAAGATTCTTTGCAGTTCCACTTCATTAATGATACAGCTACGTATTCACTGTATTCACTTGAATAATGATACAAACAAACAGAAGACAACATTTTCATTGTTGTGTTTTTGGACATCGAAAGTTCCTGCCTCATACAAAAAATTGATTTGCATGATGATTTTAAATTTTTGAAATAATAGAAATTTTAATCACTTGATGTTGTAAATTGCAGAATGTAGACTTGATGCACAAGAATAATTTCAAAGGATTCTATGTAAAGGAGAAAGTAAAATAAAATCCAAAGCAGAAACAAAACAGTTACTTAAATCAAGACGGGTCCTGTGGTTCTAATCTAAACATATATTTGTAATCAAAGTATGCAAATTGTAATCTGCTAGATAATGTGGGAGGCAAACAGGAGACAGCGTGGCGTGTTATAGGGAACTGACATGTATCCAAACACATTATGATTTTATTATTCTCCAGGAAGTTGTTTAACCTTTTCATTGCACTCGCTTCAAAGAGACTGACGTTTAATTACATTGATGTAAAATGTGCAAACCTTGTTGATCGTCAGGTAAATATTTGTCTGCTGACATAAGACAGACATTCATCTCTAAACTGACCCTTAAATAAGACTACAAACACAAAAGAACCATGTAAAGCACGTGTCAGAAGAACACTTGTTTGATGAAGAGAGAGATCACATGGATACAAATAGATCTATATTGATGACTGAAAAGACGGAACGGAACAGAGTACGTAAATGCTGCAATATTTGTATTTCGAACCTTCACTCTGTTTACTTACGTGTTTAAGTGAAGGCGTGTCATACTAGATTATTGTAGATGGACATTATGTGCTGATCTGATTATTGAGTGAAGGTATTGATTTGAAGCCCTGTGTAACGAATACACTGCAGAGGTATTAGACACATATATTTGCGTTCGTGACGGTGGGTGCATTGAGTTATTGTTTATCGCCGTTTGGGCAACATTACAGCTGTTAGTGACAAGGGAGGTAAGTTAATTATGATAGTATATGTCTAACTGATTATTGGAGATAGTCTCCTTTCTCCTGATTTAGAAACCAGTTTTCAAATTATGCGTAATAACCTATTGACAAATTGACAATTTACAATTTTGAATATAAATACATTATCGTTAATCGTTAATTAATTATTGACAAATGTTAATCATACATGTTAAATAAATGATTTGAACTATCTGTCAATAAATCTGTCCTTTTCTCCATGGTTTATGCTCAAGAAAATAAAAATTGGTTCTAATTAAATATTCTGACTTCATTATCAATGCTTTCTGTCATTCGTGTGGGACCGCCCTATTTCCTTTGTACATGCTATTTGCATGAAAATACAATTCTCGTGTGGAATGGACCAAATAGTTTCTTTTAAAAAAAATGTTATTACTTAAACTAAACTTGATTTGGAAAAAGGACCTGAAAAAGATTGAATAGGTATCAAAACAAGATAAGGTCATATAAGTTTCAAGTATTTGCAGATAAACAAAATACATACTTTTTAAGTTCCAATAAAAATAATGTTTTCAATATTTTAGATATAGATGATTAATATTTCGTTTCATAACTACAATCTAAATGATTAAATCTTACGAGTCCTGAAAGATATCAGTAGTTCAGCCTAGCCTTATGGTCAAAATTACAAGCGATGTTTAAGCAATAATGTAATTAAGAAAATTAATGATGGAAAATCAATTCTTAATTGTTAGGATGCGCCGTTGTGCTACATTTACTGTATCGTTTTCTGAAGTGCAAAGATGCCAAGATTTCTATTCACTTTACAAAAATAATTACTATTTTAAAAACATTAGCTTTTAGCGTAATTTGATCACAACAGTAGTGTTATGGTCAACCCCATTTAGAAATCTGTTCAACATTTGGGCGGAATAGCTCAGTGCGTTAGTGTGAAGCACAATGGATGCATCTTCAATGTACAGAAACCATAACGGGGAAGAACGCCAGGACTTATCAAGTTTTATCACAACACACATATTTATTTACAATTTTTATATTATCACATTTTTATCTTTAAGGACATGAATATTCCAAAAGTCTTTACTTGATAAAAAAATATTAAAAATTTCTGAATGTAGAATAACTTTCTAATGATTTATTTTGCTGCTGTTTTTTTATATCTCAATCCCGCTTTACCGTAGAATCTGCCAGTTCACTTACATGTGAGACGCTTCAGGTCTTGTCATGTCAACCATGTCTCTAGACAAGAAGTTAATTGACATAAAACATAATTTCATTCTGACTGTTCACACATCACTTAACACGTTGTTAAGTCCACTCGAGTGACAAGCTACAGATATCTTTCAAAGTTCACAGACACGTTATGAAATTGAGGCAGGAATTCCAATTTAAGTAAAAATACGTCAGTGGAATGTATAAAGTTGTTATTTCTGTTAACCGGTTTGTGTAAAATAAGTACTGAAATACTAGGGCTGTGTATTGCCTCAATTTTTGTATTGCAATACGTATTGCCGAACTGTAATGTATTGCAGTATGTACCACAATATATTGCAAGATCCTCTGACAATGAGATATTTCTATAGAAACCATTTTAACTAGTGCCAATGATATTGTAACATGCCAAATGAACTCTGATCTACATTCAACTTGTATACTTCTTTTTGCAGTTAAAAATGACACATTTGATAAAATGACTTACAGTTCAAAAACACATTCTAGCACTTCAAAATAATTTGCTTAATACAGGTTAAGCCAGTTAATGTGCTTTTTACAAGATAAATGAATAAATTTGACTTTGATTATTTGTTGGTGCAATATATTGCGATATGAAAATCGTATTGCAATACGTGTATTGCAAAACTCTGTATTGCAATATATTGGTATAATTGCAATAGTATTGCACAGCCTTAGACATTACACACATTTATACCCTACACTTAACTCTCTGAATATAATCGCATCTGCAGTCCCTAGGTCCTTAGCAGGGAATTCTTGAACATATGTATTTAGATCTGATCAATTTTCACCAAACCGATACCGATAAATTACATTTCATCACATTTCACCGATGTGATGATGTACGTATATGTTTTAACCTTGCTACATGTAATCTACAAAAATATCATTTACATTGTTTCAATTCGCCTTTCTGAGGCTTTGCTACTTGCTGTATTGTAATGCAATGTGGGCTTTTTGTCTCGCATTGTAAGTTTGCATGTCTTTTCGTTTAGTATTTGCTCGTGTTTTTAACTGACAAAGTATATATGTCATGTAACTACCAATTTGTGAATTTATATTAATTTTTAATATACTCATTACAATTATCTCATCGTAGGCACAATGTTACATGCCTACGATTTTGCCAATCTTCAATAAACTCTTAAACTTTTGATTGTGATGTTATTGAATAGGAGGCAATTGCTGTAACATTCAAAAAGCAAACTCTTAGGATTCGCTAAAAAACTCCGTACAGGGACACCAGAAAGAGGCCGTCAAGCGAATAATGTTGTGATCGCAGTACGTTTTCCATCACATTATTGAAACAATTAAATTTTTCGTTCAATTTCCGAGGTCATTAAACATGATATATGTAACCAAAAACAGCAACAATCCTTATATTCCTCGAACCGATAGCTTGAGTATGTTGACTAAGCCTTTGGTTCCTGGCTATCCGTGACATCATTCAATTGTTGTCAATGCAGATGGCAGGGTCACTACCGTAGAGTTACTCGGATTGTGAGCGCCCTGACTTGGAGATTGTTATTGTTTTTATCGATATGTGGGGGGTCTGAGGTGGATAGAGCAAGGCTTAAATGGGTTCTAATCGTCTTTCACTAATATGTGGTTCACAAATCACTGATCATGTTATAATGTCGACTGGAGTGACAAGCTGACCCCTTATGAAATTGAAAAGAAAAATTCCAATTTAAGTGTAAATATGTGAATGGGAAGACTGAATTTGTATTTTTTGTAAAGTGATTTATGTCATATAAATCAACTACTGAAATAAAACACAACTATACTACACTCAACCTCAAAAGAAACGTCACCACATATTTTCAACGGTGTAAACAAAGAAGTACTGCTGCCGGACAGGGACATGATTTGTTAAAAAGTACGCGCAATTCCATATTCAGAATAAAATACCTTTTCTAGTATCTGTTCAAGTACACTTGGGGTGTTGAAATCGCTTTTTCAAAATGTTATTTGACAAGAATGTTTGGCGTCTCACTTAAACATTCATATAATGTATCAATTAAAGTAATTAAATATGTTATCGACATACATAACCTTCTTTCACTTCAATTTGTTGACGCGTCTTTACTGTAGGACGTCATAACATAAGCAACAAAAAGTCCCTTTTGACTCTCCTATCTCGTCTAGACTCAAAACGATTTCTAAGAACATGGATTTCATAGATATATGAACAAATAATGTTTTGAAATTTCAAACCCAGTTTAGTTGGCTCCTGAAGACTTGATGTATCTTTGTTTCAGTCACCTTTATTACGCGTGGATTGAAATATCTTGTATAGTGACGTTTCTTTTGCGATTGAGTGTATACAATTTCATTGCTAAAGATATGCATTTAAGAGCATCAATTCAATACATGCATTATGTACATGCTGTATTATGGGCCTATGGGCTACATTCTTCAATTGAATAAACTTCTTCTATAAATGTCCTTCAAAGGCTAGAACTATTAATCCTGTCAATGCTGTTCTGTTTATTAATTCGCGTTATCGTATACCTCATTTTATTATGCCTTGTTTGCTAAATTAGTAAAAATCAATCAGCATATCAATCTATCCCTTACATTGTATTGTATTGTTATGGAAGTAACATGTTTTTGTGAAGTTAAATGGCAACTTGCTTATTAATAATACTTAGCAATTAGGTCACAGTGCCAGTAAAACAATGAATACATAAGTTGATGAGTGGAGCCCACGAAACCTATTGAGAAACTGCAATATTGAGTTAAATATTGGTATGTAATGTAGTTAAACCATAAAACGAATGATTTTGGTTTGACACTTGACATTTAACCTGCATTTCTCAATCAATTACAATGAACATGTATTCACTTTCAACATTTCAAGCAGTAATCTTACTGTCAGGGTCGATAACGTGGTTACTATGTGCCGTGGCTGAAAGGAGGCTTATTGCATATGTCACATCCGTGAGAGTTACATATGTACATTGCAATATATATGATAATATAAACATAGCCTATATACCATCCTTAGTCCTGGCAAACATTATCAATATATGTTGTTGTTTCTAAATTATTATTTACTTTGTATCTAGCTTTTTAATCTTCCCAGAGCAATACCTCTTTATAATTAAAGCTTACAATTACAAGTACATTGGTGACTCATAGCGTCAAGTGAATATAGAGCTCTCATTGACGCCTTGTGGTATCTCAGTTCAGGAAATTTAGTATACCTCAAAGTGAAAGACTTTGCCCATTTTGTATCAGACCAACTGTAGAAACAGAGTAGCATGTCTGTCTTGAATATCCATTTTATGATGACTTAGGAAGAAATTGTCTGTCAACTGTTTTATTACACCTTTCCATCGGAGTGTTAAATTAGATTATTATTTATCACCAAAAATGAATTTATAATTAATGATCTTGCAAAGTTTAGTGTTTTTGCTATCAAAATGAGAAGCAAACAACTCCGCGCATTATGACATAAGACGGAAGAGTTTCCAATCAATCAATACTTCAAGCATGTATTTACTATTTCTTTTTTCAAGTACATACTATTTTACATAAACATAAACATTAACATAAATGTACATTTAATGAAAACTGACAAGCGACAGACACATGTGTATTAAGTGTACAATACACGTAAAACATGAATAGTATTGCACAGTTTTTACACGAATGAGGCAACTTAACACTCGGATTTCCAAGCCTGCTCCAATAATTGTCCTCAAATTAAAAAGTGTTGATCTCAATGTTCTTCTTTTCAACTCAAGACATACTTTAGCATTCACACAGTTACATTGAGACACATCATGTTTGTTTTATTAATCTGAACTTCAATGATTTCTTATTCTCAAAAACATTGCAGTGGTTAGCGCGTTTGGCTTCGGATCAAGAGGTCCGGGGTTCGAATCCCGCCAGGGGCACAGCAACTTTGTCTGCAGTAGAGATGAGGTGAGGTGAGTTGGGGTTTAACGCCGCTTTCAAGATTATTTCACTTATATCGCGGCTGCTAGTATTATGGCAGAGAGAAAGGCTGGCCTGCAACGCCATGTGGCTATGCATTGCGGTGAAACCTGCGAGCATCGGTTGGAACTAGCGAACCATGGGTGGTACTACGCTGTAATTCAGTGTAGCATTGCACCCAAACCTTACTGCGTGTAGAACAGTTCTCTACTGCAGACAAAGTTGCCGTGCCACTGGCGGTATTCGAAAATGGAAATCGAATAACTGCCTTATGCATGTGCAGTACCCGATAATACATGCCTGTTTACATGTATAGTAATTATATACCCTAGGAAACACTATCCACTCAAAACTGAATTTTGATCTGCTGGAGATAAGTTTCAAAATTACGTTTTAATACTTGGGGCCATTTAGCAACAACATTAAGTACCTTTCAATGAAATAAAAGCTTTGATAGCGTTTGTCACATATAACATATCTAACAATTCCAATAATTACATTATTTGCCTACAGAAAGTCAATTTGGCTCGAGTCGCCATCTGATAAGTTTCATAAGCAATTTGTGTTATTTGTACCATATCATAGATCTAATTTGTGAAATGAAGTCATTCAGGAATATATCGTGATGACAGGACTAGTAATTTCAATGACGAAAACATACTACAGGTATGTACAGGTAGTGCACGTCGTCATTAAGATAACATTTCCAAAATTTAACGCATGTGTTCACAGATTTACTTTAATTTAGATGAATAAGTCAGCATTGTACCATCATAACTATTTATACCTTGAAGCAATATCTGTTCATTACTTCTGTTCAGATTCTCGTCCGCAATATTCACTTTGCTTTCCTTCATTATAAGTGGTTGGCCTGTAACAAAGGGTAAAAAGAGTTTCAGAAATAACACTGTTTACAAAGCTTCAATTTTCCGACGAAATCAAATACGAAAAGCTCTAAATAAACCTTAAACTTGCAACACCACATTAGCTGTGTCTGACTAAATGTAATCATTTTCCTTCACTTAATCAGTTAATGTATGTCAACTCAGGAATAATGGCATTTTGATGACTTTCGTCTGGGATGTGTTTACATTGGGTAATTCACTTCCTTGCTTATGCCGAACACGAACTGGTCCACTAAAGATTCTTGCAGCGGTTTGTGACATTTTTGTTAGCAGTAGCTGTTATTCTTAAATCTAAATAAAAGATTAAAATTGTGTATACTTTACATGCAAATGAGTTTTGTAAAGCGACTTTCAACGGTTGGTACAAATTAAGCTTGACATTGTTAATACTTTACTCGAATAATTACAATGCGGAAGCTCATCAACCTGTATAAATATTGCAATAATGAAAGTAAACTGAACAGATTAATTAACTATGAGATTCTGACAATGAATAAAAGCTATTAATTTAAAGCATCAAAGTTCATTAATTATTTTCGAAATATATTTTTTTCCTAGTTCAAGACCTTATCCATGATGATCAATTGCCTCGATATTATTTGTATTATCACATCATATAGATCGATATTTGGAGGAAAAAGGATAGTAAACACATGTTTCACATACTCATAGTGATATGTTGCAATGAATATAATTTCATATTTGATTCCTTCAAATGTTTAGTACCCTGCAACATACCATATACCCCACTTCTATGAAGTTATCAACTAATCAATCAGATAGTTGAATATTGAGACAATATTAATTTCAGTGAATGGTGATTTGTGAATAATTCACAGTATTAATGAAAGTTCTGTGTCAAGACTGAATCTTCCTATTTAAAAATGTATTAATATCAAACCTCTCACAGTATATATTATTGACCTACATACCAAATTAATTTTATCTTTTGAAAGTCATAAAACTATTTATGGATCCGATTTGTCATGACAATGTCACTGGAGTCAATTTATCACTTATTTCATAGAAATGTAATCTTACAGTCGCCTGACAGAAAAGATACCCATTTCATTGTTATGCACCGTGCTAACATTTGAGATTGCCTGTGACCCTCAGCTTGCATCGCAGACAAGTCAATGTTTGAATTGTCAAACGATAACTGTTGCTTGATGATACAACCATTTTATTTGAACTGCTTTCTGTGACTGGGCATTCACTGTGGGAATGGCGATGTGTGTTTGCAATTGCGAAATGAATGACCTCATTAGAAATAGTGATGGTATGTTCAGATAACCTAGAAGAAAAAGGTTACACTGCGATAGATGAATGTGAACAGGCTGAATTATTTGTGTTTTAAAACGAGAGGACAGTTATTTGTTATTTGCATATATTTTGAGATCGAATATTCAATCTGAAAAATAACAGAAATGACTGTTATGAAAGTCATGCCTTGGGTCATGGACTATCATTAATGGATCATTTCGTGTTAAGTTAGGTGTCAAATACGCCAAGAAGAGAAATACACAATGCAAACACTTCCCAGACGAAAGTTATCAAAATGCCATTGGCTCTGAGATTGCACACATTAAATGATTTAGTGAACTGAAAATGTAGTCAGACACATCTATTGTGGTGCTACAGGTTTGAGCTTTATTAAGAGCTAGTCTTGCTTGGAATCGTTTGGAACGTGAAGTTATGTAAACACATTATTTCTGGAACTCTGTTATCTCTGTTGAAGGAAAACTAAATTGATATTTCTCTTAGGGGTAGATGGTTTAAAATGAGGAATGAGGTCATAATATTAGATAGTAACATGTAATTATATGGCCTTTGATTTACGCGTTCTCGACCAAATGGACTATATTGATTTCACACTGTATAGGTTGTTGCGTTATGTCCCCCGAAGTCTGCAAACTACAAAAACATAAAACTGTACTTTTCTATTTACATTATTTATTCTAAATATTGAGTATTCAGAGCACTGGGACATTTTGTTGAAATGATCAAGCCAATTTAATATATCATTACGTCATTCAGGATCTACGACTGATTTTATCTCAAGTAGAAATTGAATATGAGTATGGTTAATATTATGACGTAGTGGGTGATGACTCAGCAGCTTAGTTTGAATAACCTGGCACAATAACTTTACGGTTCCGTTGTGCTCATCATCAGCTGTCAACAGTATTGTTGCTTATAAGCAACCTGGCCTCCATAATCTGGCAAACACATTCTCGCTTGGGTGGACATTTGGACATTGGGGTGGCCAAACAAAAAGAAACGTGCCTTACAGGAAATTCTGTGTATTTATTTCTTTAACAATTTCGAAAAATAAAACATATAATATTGCCAAAGTAGCAAATAGGTTAGCATTAGACTGATCAACGATGTCTTATTAAGCTGTAACAAAGCTTCTCTACACTAATAGCAACAATGAATGGCTTTACCTTTCACTGCCGTTTTTTGTAATTTATTTGTCAATGAATAAATGCTATTTTGTGTCAATTTAAAAAAATTTAAAAAATACTAGTTTCCTTAATATGTTTCAACTGGATCTTGTTTAAATTATGTATTAATAAGATATATATGTGTGTATAAACAGGAATGTCCACTCAAATTCCGTTTCCACAAAAAATAACCCGATAAATCCCTCTCTTTATCACAAATTGCATAACTGTGATTTTATAGTGATAATTTAATTATCTTATAGCAAAATATTATATCACTGTTTACAATAACAAAAACCCTGTCACAACCATTTTTGAAGGTATTTATCAATCTGTCAACACAACTTCAAAGGGGACAAAACGCGATCATTAGGAGCAGTGTGACATGTTCACTACGTAGTACGATACCTTTAATCTACTCAAATGGTAAAGGTGTTTACTCCGTTCTCATTAACCAAGGAAGCCATCAATTTCAGGCAAAAACATTTTTCATTGTTTCCAGCTTTTGTCATTTCTGTTATTGTGTAATCTGAAACAAATTATTACGAAGAAAATATTCATAACGTCTTGCAATTATAAACAATTATCAAACTTTTTGGACAATAAGACATAGATATACCCAATTAAGTTCATGTTTATAGGAATTAAGCATCCAATGTATGTTCTACAGGATATATGGCTTGTGTGAGATAACGGGGTATCTCGTTGAAGAGATCGTTTTGATAGTTGATTTTACATGTTGACCTGCCTTGGTAATGCAAAACATGATGACATCTATGGTCTAAAGGTCTATGTCATCATAAAATAGATTATGCCACAGCACCAGGACACCACTGCATTGAGTCTGAGTGCTGCGCTGTGTTCTTGAAGTACATTGTTTCATTGAAAGTAACGGAAAATTTTTGACGATTATAGATCAAATGCCAACTTCACACAACTTCTGAAGACATTGTGTGAATCTATTTTAGTCGTATGCATCATTGTTGGATGGAGATATCTTGTTTTTTGTATGATATAGTTTATTTTGCCCCTGGGTGTACACGAGCGTCATCCTAGGAGTTTACACTTGTGCAGATGCCATGTTAGTTGATTTCATTGAACTGCATGAGTTCATCCTTATAACATGTGTACAATAAAGATTATCAAATGTACCACGTGATTGTCAGGTCAGTGGTGCAAATTTGAATAAAACTGTTATATCGATTTAACTAGAAAAAAGGTGTCACCAGTACGTCATATACATACAAAGTGATATGTTTGACACGAATAGTCATTTGGAGATTTCACAGAGAAAAAGTTCACTGTGAGGAATGAAATACAAGTATTTTACTCAAAATTATTGGTTTCGTTTTTCCAATGCTACGATGCCTCAACATATCACAAATAACATGATACTTGCACGAAGACACACCAGTAAGTGAACAGACTTTCTGGGCACAGAAATTCAGACATTATCATTCAATATAGGGTATATTTTATTGAAAGATTTTTTAAAATCAACAATTAGGGGTGTGTTATGTACATAAACGACTGTTGTGGTTTTCAGAGAACTATACAAATCTTTCCGTTTGAGATCCTTATGTCTTTTGTAAATCGAAGAAGGTCAATTAGCTTGAACAACTAATTTCATTTCTACAAGGTTTGATAAAGATGATAAATCTGCCTTGACATAACCAAGAACAGGTTATCCACAATGCATTGTTCAATATGACAGTTCTCATTCATCATAAAAATTTAATTGCTATAAATGATAGCGATTATGACAAAACCCATTAGTGGGTTTGAACAGTATGCTTAAAATGACACCCATAACCACCATAGTTAATAATCATTAGATATGAATTAAACTGTTTAATATTGATGTACTAAAGTGTGGCCTGCTGGAAATGGAAAGAATAAAGATCATGCAAGTACATGCATGGTACCAAACCTTACTCGCTAAAATAGTTGAAATTAATATGTATACAATATTAGTTAGACAGTGTTTTGACAGGGTGTACAGGAATGTAAGACTGTAAGACTCTTTGGCTGCGCCTCAGGAAAATGCGGAATATATGTGGACAAGTGTAGTTATATTTATTCAACCTAATCCTAACAGTAAATCCCATTCCGCATTCCAATCCCACTTTTTGATAATATTCCGTTTTATTTCACTATGCAACTTTTCGTGGTGACTCGTAGTCGTCTGCTCACGTCAACAGTCATCAACTTAAAGTCAAAACTATAATCGTAAGTATTTAAACAAATTAATCATTTTAACACTTTCTGCAAGCATATAATAGGTCTATGATTACTCTTTCCACATGCTCATGTTTGCTATTGTTGTTTATGATCGTGAGTTTAGCCAAATTGTTATTGCAAAGCGCCGTTAGTGTCGACCTTCACAGTAACGATAGTGAAAGGGTCTTGATGTACAACAGTTGGTTATAATGGCATAGATATTGAATACTGTCAAGGAATATTGTATTGAAGAAGTCTCTAGTAGATCAGTACAGTTATTTTAGACTTTATGGACCTTTTGTAAATGATTTCTACTGCGGCGTTGCCAGTAAATGAGGCGCGCAGTATTGTAGGTCAAGGGTCACGAGGCAATAGCGCGGCACTGAAGATTTTGATGTTTGAATTAATAACAAGCATTATTGTGACTGGGTGTTAATGTATTTTAAAGCTACATAGTTTCCTTTCACATTACTTTCAGTAAATAATACCGCTATTCATGTAATTTGGAAGTTATTGGCCACAACTTTCATGAAGTGTCACGACCCCAGAGGTCATAGGTCATAGGTCATAGGTCATCATTGCATAGATTCGGCTGTATGCTGTTTAACACTGTGTCAGCTCTAGCAATCTGTTTTGGTTATTATCTCTTGCCATAGAACAACATGATGTGTCAATCTAACTATAATTATTGTTATTTGGAACATTAAT
The DNA here is from genome assembly GCA_936450465.1 of Gibbula magus. Taxonomy (NCBI): domain Eukaryota; kingdom Metazoa; phylum Mollusca; class Gastropoda; order Trochida; family Trochidae; genus Gibbula; species Gibbula magus. The sequence continues at coordinate 51,207,258 of OW388304.1, read as the reverse complement.
AATTGTTATAGTGCTAGATAATGTTTTTGCAATATTGTGTATTATAATTAAAAGGTTAGTTCTATTTGGTAGTTGCATTCAGCAGATGTTGTTGTGATGAATTCATAATCAGTGATGAGTTTCATATTGCATTTATATCAGTAAATATAAATGAAGTTGTAATGCAAGTAAAGATGCATCATTGAATTGATAGGATAAATGTTGTTAATTCTCATATTTTCTTATAATTGTTACTTCCAATACTCTGCATAGCTTTTCATGATTTTACATTTATCTCAGTAAAGATAAATTGCAGTTATTGTTGCAGAAATTGATATGTGCATTATTGATATTGTAAGATAAACATATATTGCTAGTGTTTATCCCATACCTTATTTGATTATTGTTCATGTGCAAGTATTGATTTCAACTTTGTTGTGTTGCAGGGCAAATTGTATGCTGTGTGCTAACTGCCGCCCTTTACCTTATCCTTACATTACTGTTATATCATTCTCACAATGAGAATAAAACTTGGTAATATCAAGAACTGGCTTTGTCTTGGATTATGAACCTGTCTACAAATGGCGCTGTGAGCTCAACCATACCGTTTGATCCCACCATCACAGTACGAGGAAGTCAAGACCCACATCAAGTTGCTGCTTGACAAAGGTATCATTCAGGAAACACAAAGCCCCTATGCAGCACCTATTGTCCTGGTACGGAAGAAGGATAACTCAATACGGCTATGCGTAGATTATCGCCGCTTGAACTCCAAAGTGGTTCGGGATGCCTTTCCGCTGCCTCGGATTGAGGAATCCTTCCATGCTCTCTCTGGTGCACAGTGGTTCAGTACGATGGACTTAGCAAGTGGTTTTCATCAGATTGCAGTAGAAGAGACTGACAGACATAAGACAGCTTTCATCACCCCGATGGGACTGTTTGAGTACACAAGGATGCCCTTCGGCTTATGTAATAGTCCTCCTACTTTTCAGAGACTCATGCAAACTGCTTTTGGTGACATGCTGTTTCAACTTCTGCTTGTGTATTTGGACGATCTTATTGTCTACTCCAAGACAATAGAAGAACAGTTGGAGCGTCTGGACAAAGTGTTTGAACGGCTGAAGAAACATGGCCTCAAGTTGAAGCCACAGAAATGCAAGTTCTTAAGAAAAGAAGTGAAGTATCTAGGTCATGTGGTCTCTTCGGAGGGTGTTGCAACGGACCCTGAGAAGATATCAGTGGTGAAGAAGTGGCCTGAACCGAACACAGTAAAAGAACTTCGCTCATTCTTGGGTTTCTCCAGCTATTTCAGGAGATTTGTCGAAGGATTCGCAAAAACAGCAAAGCCTCTTCATGAACTGGTAGCTAAGGTATCGAAAATAAATTCTGTCCAACTGCGGAATCAGCGCATCAAAGACTGGTGGAGTGGAGAGTGCAGTGAAGCTTTCAATAAACTGAAAGAGATGCTTACATCATCTCCTGTTCTTGGTTACGCAGATTTCTCTAAACCATTCATCGTCGAGACCGATGCTAGCTTTCAAGGGTTAGGTGCAGTGCTTCTTCAAGAACAGGAGGGAAAACGCAGAGTTATTGCTTTCGCCAGTCGGACCTTACGACCACCTGAAAGGAATGACATGAACTACAGCTCCATGAAGTTAGAGTTACTGGGACTGAAATGGGCAGTGACTGAAAAATTCAAAGATTATTTGATGGGCTCAAAGTTTGTAGTGTACACAGACAACAACCCCCTCAGTTATCTGCAAACTTCAGCAAAATTGGCGACGGTTGAACAGAGATGGGCAGCTCAGCTAGCACAATTTGACTTTGACATCGTGTACCGCACAGGGAAGACAAATCTAGCTGCAGATGCTCTGTCGAGAATGTCAAGCTCGGATATCCCTACAGCCTCATCTTTAATGCCAACACAACTACAGTACAATCTCAACAAAGTAGCTATCCACGCAACAAAGGCCAAGGTTGTGACCTGTAACTCTCAGTCTATCTTGCCAGGCTACACCCAGGATGAACTGATCACCCTTCAGCAGAAGGATCCAGCAATTTGCAAGTTTGCACAGCATTGTAAAGACGGAACAACACCCACGCGGGGAAACCCCACAAAGGGGCTTGGACAAAATGAAAATTCGGCAGTTCGTCTACTATTAAGACAGAAAGATCGGATCCAGGTGGAGAATGGACTTTTGTATCGGCATGTGCAAGATCCAAAACAGGGAAAACTGAAACAGTTGGTTCTTCCTGATGTATTGAGAAAAACTGTTCTGACGAGCTTACAAGACCATTGTGCTCATCAAGGTGAGGAACGTACACTCAGTTTAATCAGAGCTCGCTGCTATTGGCCTAGGATGTACAAAGATGTTAAAGAACACTGTCAAGCCTGTGAGAGGTTTGGGTTAGCCAAACTACCCTCACCAAAGATCAGGAGCCCCATGGGACATTTGTTAGCATCACGCCCCAACGAAATCCTAGCCATAGATTTCACACTTCTGGAGCCATCATCGGACAGAAAAGAAAATGTACTGGTCATCACAGATGTTTTCAGCAAGTACACTGTTGCTGTGCCTACCAAAGACCAAACGGCCGTAACTACAGCCAAGGTACTGGTGAAAGAGTGGTTCTTGAAGTATGGAGCACCTCTGCGCGTACATTCGGATCAAGGCCGAAACTTCGAATCACAGGTAATTGCTCAGCTTTGTAAAGTGTATGGTATCCACAAGAGTCGAACAACTCCCTACAATCCAGAGGGAAATGGACAGTGTGAGAGGTTCAATAGGACAATGCATGATCTCCTACGCACATTACCTCCTGAGCAAAAACGAAGATGGTCAGAACATCTTCCCGAAGTTGTAATGATTAAAACTCCACCATGCATGCATCAACAGGCTATACTCCGTTCTACCTAATGTTCGGAAGAGATCCGAGACTTCCAATTGACATCCTCCTTGCTTTTGACGAAGATCAGCCCACACAGCCGGAAGATTATGTGAGTCTTCATCAACTACGTCTTCGCCTAGCGTACCAACAAGCGGGGGAGCGTCTGAAGGTGGAAGCAGAAGCAAGAAGAAATGTCTATGATAAGAGAGCCAAAGATTTGCCACTTCCTATCGGTGAACGTGTGTGGTTACGGTACCGTCCTCAGGGCCGTAATAAGATCCAGAATGCTTGGGACAGTCGGGTGTATAAAGTGATCAACAAATCAGACTCTGGTGTTTACACTGTTGAATCGGCAGATGGAAGTGGTGAGATAAAGACTGTTAACCGAAGATCCCTAAGGCGGGTCCGAGGACCTGCAACAGCTGACGCTGAGACTCTTCAGCAAAATGACAATAATGACATTCAGGACACTGACTCTTTCCAGACAACATCTTCCTCAGATGAGGACTGTGACAGTGATTATGACTGTTGTCTTCTACAGGACGAGGACACTGACACTGTGGTGCCTACCCAGTTACGTAGGTCACCGCGACCAAATGCTGGGACTCATTCAAACCCCCACCATGAACCCAGATCTGTGCTGTAGTGACTTTCCGAATTGATGAGAGTATTTGAATCGAGTTAGATTTTCATATGTTCGTTACCATGTTGAATTGTGATTTCCAAATACATTGTTCTTGAATGTTATGGTTCTTATGGTTGTGTATGATGGAGACCATCATATTTCAGCAGGGGAGTATGTGGACAAGTGTAGTCATATTTATTCAACCTAATCCTAACAGTAAATCCCATTCCGCATTCCAATCCCACTTTTTGATAATATTCCGTTTTATTTCACTATGCAACTTTTCGTGGTGACTCGTAGTCGTCTGCTCACGTCAACAGTCATCAACTTAAAGTCAAAACTATAATCGTAAGTATTTAAACAAATTAATCATTTTAACACTTTCTGCAAGCATATAATAGGTCTATGATTACTCTTTCCACATGCTCATGTTTGCTATTGTTGTTTATGATCGTGAGTTTAGCCAAATTGTTATTGCAAAGCGCCGTTAGTGTCGACCTTCACAGTAACGATAGTGAAAGGGTCTTGATGTACATCAGTTGGTTATAATGGCATAGATATTGAATACTGTCAAGGAATATTGTATTGAAGAAGTCTCTAGTAGATCAGTACAGTTATTTTAGACTTTATGGACCTTTTGTAAATGATTTCTACTGCGGCGTTGCCAGTAAATGAGGCGCGCAGTATTGTAGGTCAAGGGTCACGAGGCAATAGCGCGGCACTGAAGATTTTGATGTTTGAATTAATAACAAGCATTATTGTGACTGGGTGTTAATGTATTTTAAAGCTACATAGTTTCCTTTCACATTACTTTCAGTAAATAATACCGCTATTCATGTAATTTGGAAGTTATTGGCCACAACTTTCATGAAGTGTCACGACCCCAGAGGTCATAGGTCATAGGTCATAGGTCATCATTGCATAGATTCGGCTGTATGCTGTTTAACACTGTGTCAGCTCTAGCAATCTGTTTTGGTTATTATCTCTTGCCATAGAACAACATGATGTGTCAATCTAACTATAATTATTGTTATTTGGAACATTAATAATTGTTATAGTGCTAGATAATGTTTTTGCAATATTGTGTATTATAATTAAAAGGTTAGTTCTATTTGGTAGTTGCATTCAGCAGATGTTGTTGTGATGAATTCATAATCAGTGATGAGTTTCATATTGCATTTATATCAGTAAATATAAATGAAGTTGTAATGCAAGTAAAGATGCATTATTGAATTGATAGGATAAATGTTGTTAATTCTCATATTTTCTTATAATTGTTACTTCCAATACTCTGCATAGCTTTTCATGATTTTACATTTATCTCAGTAAAGATAAATTGCAGTTATTGTTGCAGAAATTGATATGTGCATTATTGATATTGTAAGATAAACATATATTGCTAGTGTTTATCCCATACCTTATTTGATTATTGTTCATGTGCAAGTATTGATTTCAACTTTGTTGTGTTGCAGGGCAAATTGTATGCTGTGTGCTAACTGCCGCCCTTTACCTTATCCTTACATTACTGTTATATCATTCTCACAATGAGAATAAAACTTGGTAATATCAAGAACTGGCTTTGTCTTGGATTATGAACCTGTCTACATATACAAGGGTCTTACAGTCACGTACACCCTGTCAAAACACTGTGTAACGAATTTATTACTCTTTAGATCTATTATTTGTACTTATTTCACTCATTTCAGATAAAATATATAGGCTACATAGCTATTTCCGTTTGTGATAAACACCCCCCACACACTGTGAAACAGCGAAAACACTGTAAAGAGTTTACCTCTCTATATCAAGGGAGATAACTCTGCGGCTAAAAAATAATCGATTTTGAATTTATTCTTACCGGAAGAATAATAGAGAGACACATGTTTTTAATATTAGTTTATTGACACAAACAAAATAAAAAAAATGTATAAAGGTTGAAATCACCGTACTTATGTTTGTTAAGTTAGGTAAGTTTCAAATCTGAAATTTCGAGTCGAGCAATTGTTCAACTTTCACATTCCATCTAAGGTCAAGGTCATCCGTATCTTGTTTTTAGCAATCTTTTAAACATAGTCCACAATCGTATTTCATTAATATTACATATGAGATAAGGATTTTGACAAAGCATCCCAATACCCCATCAATTCTACCAACCAGTCACGTGAGAGGAGGTCCCATGAGATAGCCGGCTGCGCATGCGTCGAATCAGTGTGAGAACTGACAATGACCGTATCGTACAAATGCAGCAGCTGCTAGGCAACGCCGTCGGCGTGTTGGGATGCGCGAATTTTGACTTAGCACAAAAAGGAAAGGATAATTTGAGATACCAAATGAAACCGGAGTATCGTCCTCTTTGTGCGCCATCTTTCATATCTACTCCCGAACTTCTCTTCCGCGAGGATGTAGTGAAAAATCTGAAAGACCTTGGAACAGTGAATCGCATCGGTCAGAAAACAGGATTACGTCTTGGCTACTACAGTCAATACAGACCTCATCCATATCGGGGAAAAGGACGAGGCCGATACGTTGATCAGAACGCTTTTTTAGACAACTGAACAGGGTACAGAGGGCACCCGAGAAGAGAGAGAAGAGGATGAATGAAGTAGAAACCTCAACGCCTGTCACAGAGGTTGGTGAGTACGATTGTAGATCTAATGTGTCTGACAATTACCAAACAGGTAAACTGAAAACATGTTTTGCCATATGGAACAATATCACGTCTGACAAATCTATCCTAGAAAGTATACAGGGAATGAAAATTAAATTTGTAGATGTTGTTCCTACACAAATTTCACACTCATATGTGTACAGAAACACTTGCAAAACAAACCCAAAGGGGAATTGAACTGTTTCAATCTTTAGGATATACAGTGAAATACATTAAATCACAATTGGAGCCAACCAAATGTTTAAAATTACTGGGGTTTTGGTCAGATTCAAAATAAATGTGTATCAGAATGGACAATGAAAAGGCTTTTATTATTAGAGAGTTAGGTGAGGACATTTTGTCTGTGAAATCTATCACAATTAGAAAAGTTGCTCAATTTTTCAGCATGTGCATAGCTTCTCTGCCCGCTGTCAAATTTGGCAAACTGTTTTACAGAAATTTGGAAAGAGATAAAATTAAATCTCTCAGAGCTTGTGATTGGAATTTTGACAAGAAAATGATATTGCCTGTAGAATCAATTAATGAAATAAATTAGTTGATCAAAAATATTCAGGGCAGTTATGTTTATATCATGCAGACCAAGTCAGATATTGTCACCCAAACAGATGCCAACAATAAAGGCTGGGAAGCATGGGAATTCTTAAAGCCAACGGACATTGGGACCAATCAGAACAGGGTCAACATATACATCCTGGAAATGTTGGCAATTAAGTTGGGTTTAAAATCCTTTGCAGATGAGATTAAAGGAAAGACAGTTCATTTACAATGTGACAATTCCACTGCTGTGAGTTACATCAATGGGTGGTATGCACTCTTTAGATTGTGACAAAGTTGCTAAATAGTATATGGATGTGGTGTATAGAAAACCAGATAGACATAGTCATTTCACATATCGCAGGCATTAGCAATATTTCTGCTGACAAAGCCTCCAGACATTTCTCAGATAGAACAGAATGGAGTCTACAGGATTCGCTATTTCAAAATATGAAGTCAATGATACCAGAACCTTTAGTCATAGATTTATTCGCATCAAGACTCAATAACAAACGGGGGCGGGATAGCGCAGTGGTTAGCGCGTTTGGCTTCGGATCAAGAGGTCCGGGGTTCGAATCCCGCCAGGGGCACGGCAACTTTGTTTGCAGTAGAGAACTGTTCTACCCGCAGTCAGGTTTGGGTGCAATGCTACACTGAATTTCAGTGCAGTATCACCCATGGTTCGCTAGTTCCAGCCGATGCTCGCAGGTTTCACCGCAAAGCATAGCCACATGGCGTTGCGGGCTTTCTCCCTGCCATAATACTAGCAGCCGCGATATAAGTGAAATACTCTTGAAAGCGGCGTTAAACCCCAACTCACTCACTCACTCAATAACAAACTGCTGAAATACTGTAGTTGGAAACCAGATCCCGGGGCATACTGTATTGATGCCTTTTCCTTAGATTGGCAAAAGGAAATATTTTATGCTTCTGTTTGACAGGCAGATGTATTCAGAAAATTGAAAATGGAACAGGCAACAGGTTTACTTATTGCTCCCATATGGCCAACACAATATTGGTTTAATCACTTGCTGAATATTCTTGTTGACAGGCCAAGGGAGATAACCAGGGCCAGAAGGATGATCAGTCTTCCCTAGGACCAAGACACTCACCCGAAGATTCCGGGACTGAGGATAGCAGTCTTCCCGGTATCCGGGAAATATTGAAGATACCAATGTGTTGTGGAATACGTGGAAACCCGCAACAAGACGACAGTACATAACGTACTGGAGCAGATGGTTTTACTTTTCAAACGGAAGACAGACTGATTCACTTTGTCCCACTATAGATGTGGTCCTTGACTTTATGTTCCACTTGTATTCAGAGAAACTTGGATACAGTGCGTTGAACTGAACTGAACTTTATTTTCACTCAGGCTGCAAACTGCAGCATAAGAGGTACATACATATTTACATATATACAACACAACATAGAATATAAGGCACACTGCACGGGGTAGAAGTTAAAGAAGAAAGCCACTGAAGAAGGAAATTCTAGAACAAATTGCTTGCTTGCTTCCAAGCTTCCCTGACCCATGGACAACAATGTGAGACAATAAGTTCATGTGTCAACACTATGAACACTTACAACTGATACCTGTCGAACAAACGACTGCATTCCCGGCTTTGCCCAATAAGTACACATATTAGTGGGGGGAAAATGTGTCAGTTCTACTTCCATGCACTTTGTATTAGAATGAAATATGTGACAGAAATTGAAATGTGTACATCGAGTAGTTTTATTGTGACATTAATTAATATTTGAGACACATGTTAGGATTCAATGCAGTGTCCCTTAGATGGCATAAATCGGTAAGCTTTGTTATTTGATGTGAAATAAAAAATGTTTACTGTAAACTGAAAATTACAGACTGAATAACCTTCTATGATGTTGGTATTGGTTTCGTCTTGTGTATTTTGGCCATGTATTGTATACGAATGCATGTAATACAAAATTGGTATTCTCATTCTATTTTATTTGCTCGTGCATTTGTACATGTGTAAAACACATGTTTCACAAAGAATTTGTTAACAAAGTGTAATAACTGAGGACGGCTCCAGAAGATTTTTTTTTACAAGTATATCAAAATTTTCGCGAAACTCACGTAAACATTTCCGGAAATTTTCGAGTGTGTTTTGCGTGAGTTTCGGGAAGTTTGGTACTTTTTTATTGGATAACTGAATCATTGATGTTACTTTTAATATTTTATGGATTATTTCTAGAATATAACACCTATAAACGCTATAAACAGCAATGTATTTAGAATCAAAGCAATCACATTACTGGCGATTATTTTTTAAAACGCTCATCTTCAAAAGTATTTGAAAGTCCCTGGAAAGACCTTTTGGATTACGTTTCCAAAACATCAACACACTAATGGGACATTACCATAATGAAGGCGCCGAGTGTATGTTGCTGTACAAACGCTGACATAATTATAGGAAACAGGTCATCTCTTGGTGTTATCAGTGTTGGAGGACAAACTCCTATCTCCATATTCAAACTTCAAGATCATCTTCGAATCATAAAGTTATTTTCAATGTCAAATAAACTTAATACCGCCTAATTGCACAACGATTGTCGGTTTTGCAAGACTAAGTTGACAAATTATTTACACAAAGTCAACATTTTCCCAACTGCCGTCACAAAGGTGCTATGATAATGTGATACAGTAGCAATGAAATAAATGAAAATCTATATGAATAATTGAATTAAACAAATAATTGAAATATGAAGCATAATTTAAGTGTGATAAATATACATACAGTGACTTTTCAATACTCACTGTGTAAATAAAGCATGCAATTTGTGTTTGAATTTAAACAATGTTATGTTATGTTACATTATGTCCTAAACTGTTCTGCATGGAAATTGCAAGGATATTGGTATCTTTTGAAGCAGGTTTCAAGTAGCTAAGTGAATTTTGAAAGATCGTTTGGAAGTTATTTCTTTTAACAACGTAGTTAAATCGTTGATGAATTTTGTGTGTATTATTGTATGTATGGACTGGTATTAAGCACAAGTTTGCCTGTTTACCGAACAATATTAATTCTAAATCAAAATATATTCAAACCACATCGTATTGACATCATGTGGCCTTATACAGTCTCGCAGGTATCACAGGGCCTGAACGCCATCCGTTGTCTTTTATGACTATCGGTCAGTTTGCTGTGATGTACGTTTGAACTTATATGAACTGCCCTGTGGATCCCATTGACAGACGAAGGTAAATACGACAACTATAAGAACCACACGGTGATATCTCGATAGCCATGGGTGAGGCTTGGTGGAGACAGTATGCACCAATAAAACAACATGCCATAAATGGTGCTCTCGAAGCCAAAAGAACTCCACCAAACGAATGCTTAAGAAACATTTACAAACAGTCCATTGCTTACAATCCATTGTTGTGAATTTTGGACATTTTCAAAATCGGTTTTTCATCCTTTCTGAAATTCGACAGATTGTAAACTGGCCTTTACAATGACTTGCTTGAACTGTCACTGGCAACAGTGGTTCAAATTGTTCAACATGCTTGTAATGAAGGCGGAAAGAGAATTGAAATATTCAAACAGGGCCGAAAGGTGTCAAATATCTTTAATTGCGAGTTTATACGCATTAACTGATTAATTGAAATGAAAATGCTTATATTTAGGCTTATATTTATACTAATGATGATATAGGGTGGAGGTTTATTATCCCCCGCCACGAAGTGGGAGGGGGATAGAGGTTTGGGCTCCGTCCGTCCGTCCGTCCGAGATAAAGGGGACAGCTTTTCTCAGAAACCATTTAAGATAGGGTTACCAAATTTGATGAGCTGCTTGAGGGCATGAATACCTTGATGGAGTTCGAAAATGAGAAGCGTGCAATTATTTTTTCCGGAGTTATTGCCCTTGTTCCGTATTTTTGGACTTTGTTCATGGTATCTCCAAAGGGGACAGCTTTTCTCAGAAACCATTTAAGATAGGGTTGCCAAATTTGATGTGTTGCTTGAAGGCATGAATACCTTGATGGAGTTCGAAAAAGAGAAGTGTGAAAATATTTGTTTTGGAGTTATTGCCCTTGTTCCGTATTTTTGGACTTTGTTCATGGTAACTCCAAAGGGGACAGCTTTTCTCAGAAACCGTTTAAGATAGGAGAACCAAAATTGGTGTGTTGTTTGAAGGCTAACATACCTTGATGGAATGAAAATGAGTTATGCACAATTATTTCGAATTATTGCCCTTTTTTCCAATTTCTTGGCTCTGGAGGGGGATGTTGATGACTATGTCTTCTTGTTGAGAGTTCTTTTTGTTAAAATGGAATAGAAGCTAAGTACACTCTTTATTCAGGGATATTTGGTATCTTAATGGAACACATCCAGTCAATGAGTTTAAACAAGGCACGAGTGTGAGTGAATATTAAAGGCATGTGTTTAGCCTTAAAGAAATACATACAAATTGCCATCCACAAATTTGAAAAAGTAACACCTCCACTGATTATCAATTATCTACATTTTATCTCATTCAGGTTAACAATTTCAACCCTTGTTTCTATGCAATGCATTAGATGTGTTGACATGAGTTGATAGAAGATAAGATTCAGGGTATGATTGAGAAAAACGTAAATGTTACAGAGTATTTCATCACTTTTGGAAAAAATATGTATATGTGAATGTAAAGATAAATACATAGAAAAAATTGTGATGCACTCCTCTAAATGTTAGTATAAATTAATTGAGTTAAACACTAACGACATGAAGATTGAATATTTTATGACTATTTCTTCAAAGAACAAGTATTCATATTTACGGTTTAAGAAATTACGACTGAAGTTGCAATGGTACTGTTGTTTTACCTAAAATAACTAATGATTCCGTGCCGAAAGTATCTGATAAACGTTAGTGATAAGAAAAATGTTCTTACCGAGTTGACATTCACACATAAAACATCTTTTATCATGCAGTAAATGGAAGTAACTGGTTCTTGAAATGCCATCCCTTTTTTACCTGTGATTATCAATACATTGTAAGTGACAACAATGTAATAATCATACAATTTGAGATTTAATTTGAAATCTTCTTGGGTTCAAATCGTTAATCAAATACTTCTCTATGATTTAGAGGTGCCAATACTATAATACAGACAGGGCTTCGTCAGAAAGCATTTTTGTGTGAAAATTGGTATTTTTATAAAATTTAAAATTTAAAAAATGAAAACAGAAATGCATCATATTCACGCAAAATGTCACTTAATGTGTTATATGTTGCCATTTTCGAACATTGGCTCGAGTAAATTAATTCTTCGGAATAATCATTTTGTTTGACAGCAGAAATATGACCTAAAATCTCTTGATTACTATCAGAAAATTGGTTAAGCTTATTTGTATATATTTGAAGATGGGTGAACCGTTTCTCCTAATCTCCAAGATAAACACAGAAGCCTGCACACTATTTGTCTTGTTTTACCCATTACTGCCGCCCATTTTAGATCATTCCCAATTTAGAAATTAGTTTTAATTTGCTGAGTGCATGTATATTTGCTCTCTGGGACCGGAAACTTTCAACATTCTCATGTTCTAATTGATTAATTTTCTAATAATTGATTAGAGCTATATAGTGCAGCTTTAGATAAATATACAAGGGAAATAAGGTAGATGATACTGATTCTTCACTACCTCATAATAATTTTTTCATTACCATTAATCTTATAATCAGGACTATTTCACTATTGCAATATACATGTCAAACTGGATGGATGTTTAAATATAAAGTGTACATAAAATGTCATACCAACATAATTAATCAAAGTGATGAACCCGAGAAACTATATTGAGGTTCGTTAAGGATTAACGCCGCCTTCAATAATAGTTCAGTTATATCAGAGTTGGTAGTAATGTATTTGGAAAAAAAACCGCAACAGCACGATGGCTATGCATTGCTATCATCGACTAGCCCATTGGGTGGTACTGCGTTGAAATTCACTACAGTATGGCACCAAACCTTTCTGCATGTGTAACACGTCTCTACAGCAGATAGAGTTGTCGAGCCCCTGGCGGTATTCGAACACCGGGCCTCTACAACATGAGCTGACCACTGCGCATTCCAGCTTCCCCTGAGTATGTTTCATGATCTTTACATGATGAGTTTGCTGCACAATTCTTTATGTTCACAACAGCTTACAATCATCAAATAAGCATGGCGACTTA